>QGSO01000275.1:483731-510625 GCA_011037825.1 Carya cathayensis
AGAAGGTCAGAAGGGTTTGTTATCTGCTTGATTTAGAAGCATCTTCCGTGGAAGCCGTACAAATACAAATGAAATATATAAAAATAAACTCATAAATTAACATGTGTGATCTATTAAATTTATTTTACAATAAATATAATTTTATTAATATAACGTATCGAATTAAATTACGTTATCTTTTAAGTTTACTTATGTATAATAAACTCTATTCATGTGGGGCCAACCGACTTTTATCATGTAATGCCCTTATTCTTTTATAATTCTCTTCTGTCATTTGATTGTAATTATCAAATTGAGAATTGAAGCTTAATCTGTTAAACATTAAGACGTGGTGGAGGATAACTTGTAATTTTAACCTTCCTTCGATGTGACACAACGTTGAGTAGGTTGTTAATTATTTATTTATTTTTCTATTAAAGTAACAACGTTGAACCCCTTATACATTATATATATTTGGTTGCTTTATATTAAAGATAAAAATATTATCTTTTTGGTTTTTAATGGAATACAATATTGGGGGATATTACTTCTCCAATAAATATATATTAAGGGCGTTATCATGTAAATGAATGGATGCCATTATTGCACAATGCACAATAAAATTAAATGCTATTATTATACTGTATCTAATACAAGTTGACCTCCATTTTAGAGGCTAAAGGTTATGCCAATCAGGCCACAGACTTTTGGTGTTTAACTAACTCAGACTACCTACCTTTGCGGCTTCCAATCACTCAACATTGTATGTGGACCAAATTATATATTAATACCCTATTTTAATTCATAAGGGAATAATCTATTTAATTTTGGGTATTTCTTTAGTACTTGTTTTCAAATGTGAGACGTTTTAAGCAATTTCTTTTCGAGCTTTCTTTCTCCTACTTTTGAAATCTCCATCATTTCCAGTAACCAATATGTGGTTAAGAATATCGAAGAGGGCAAAGAAAATGAATTATATGAAGAAAATTATAAAGAAAACGATCCCATTAAGTTTTGAGAAGTTTTACAGCAATAATGAGATTTTACAAAAATAAATTAATAAATTGATTTTATTTGATGTAATACGTTAGATTGTAAAACTATTTTATTTATAAAATAAATATAACGTATCATATGGAATCATGTTAGTTTATAAATTTATTTATTTGGGACTAAAACATTTCTCTTAAATTTTTATATCATAAACTTGAATAAAGCGTTTCACCATAAATGTTTGAAGGTATCTTACCAACAACTCTTTGATTTAGAAGGCATATTCGTTAAACACCTCTATATAAAAAAGCAACATATATATTGGTCATCTTTCTTTCAATTGATTTCTAGTTTTTGTTTTTATTTTCTTTTGCTAAATTGCTGGCCGTTCAATTTTATTTACTATCATTCATCCAATGGTTTATAGAATGCCACCTTTTGTTTTTTGTTTTTTTGTTTTTTTTTTTGTGGGGGGGGGGGGGGGGGGGGGGGGGGGGGGNGTTACATGTAGTGTAATATTATTCACATTTGTTATCATTAGGTTCAAAAAAGTATTTGACACTGAACTTAGAAAAAGCATTGGCAAAAGTGCATCTCTTTATATTATAAATCTATATATTGGCCAACAACCATTCCATTTAATTAATATCCCATTCCCATGCCTTTTTAAAGGATTCTGGCTTTTAGAATTCTTTAAACTCATTATAGACTATTAATAATTAATATATTTTAAAAATGATCAAGTGACAATGTGTTAATTAATGATTAAAATTTAGAAAACATGATCAATCCTTTTGCAACACATTTGTCATCCTGCAAATAAAATTATAAGCTTATTAGCATGACCTTATTTATTATGGAAAAATTTTACAAACTACAATTTCATCGTATTCGTTACAACAAGATGACATAGACTATCAATTTTTTAATATTTCTTTTAAAAATATAAAGAATAATCTAATGATGATGTTAACGTAGTGAGATGAAAGTAAAATATGATAAGTGTGGTTTGAAGTATTACTCTTTATAATTTCAAAATCAATTTACTACTACACTGTATTGGAATATTTCCATTTTCAGGTAGAATGGGGAGTATCATTTATGGAGTGCATTGATTGATGATGACCCTATAAATCTAGGAAAGCAAGCTGGTCTCTAATTACTAAATGGTTTAATAAAATGTGCACTTTCTATTTAATATTAGTATGTCTATGTAGTGTTCCTATTATTGCTATAATGGCTGTACTGGGATGGCTTTGTCACTTCAAATGTCTTTTGAGTTTGAATGGAGTTTTCTTACTAACGCGAGTGGAGAGAGATGGCAATCAGCGTAACACTGTAGACGCAATCATACAAATTTGGAGGATTTCAATGAAAACAAAACAAAAGTAGACTATTTTAGTTTATAAATGTGGTTATGCACACCAATTACTTGATATTCAATCAGATGCCTTTCTTTCCTTGATGAATTATTGACTTTGGAATTTGATATTCTTGACAAGGGACCTCCACAACCAAAAGAATGGATACATGCTATTTTGCTTTAGTTCTTAACTTATTTCCAAGCATTCGAAGCTTTGATCAACATTGTTAAGCTCATTATATTTATGATTACAGAAAACTATTAAAATTTGCAACGCCCCCGTCTCATAAGAAATTGACAGAACAGGAGAATGGGAGAAGCTTCACATGCCACCAGAAACTCAACCCTTGAAGCAAAATCTTTTCCTTTTTCTTTTTTTCTTTGCACTTATTGGGGTTGCATTCAAATGATTTTGTCTGACACAAAACTTTATTCTTACTTATTCTCCAGGAATTGTGAGGCAAAGACTAAACCATCTGTCAAGAAAAGTAGATTGTTACATATTCAATCTCAGCCATTGACCAAGTGGTAGGTCCATTGATGATGGGTGTAGTCTTTTTCTTTTTCTATTGGAAGATCTAACCAATCCTCAATAAATGTAGTTTCCCATTCCCAGTAATTATTGAAGCAATATCAGAGATAGATTGATGGTGGATTTGGCCTTATATATGATCCTGAAGCAATTCAGACACCATTTCCCCCTTTTTATCCCTTTATGTCCCACGAATGTCTATATATCTAGTAAGAGGGCAAAGAAGCGTTTTCACACAAAAACAAAAAACCCCAAGTATTTCTGATCTGATCATGGATTTAGACAAGCATTTGGATCTATTTATGGAGGCAGCATTTAGAAATGTAGCCACATCAAAAAGAACTCATGGAGGCAGCAGCAGCTAGGCCACTTAGTTCTCTGGCCAAAATTGGTCAAGCTTTATTTGAGGTGTAGTATAACGTGTAGATAAAATACTTGTTGCAATCACACGATTGGCAGCTTCAGTATAATGAACTCCATCCCAGACTATGGATCTTGATACATTTCTGCAGATGCTGTAACCAGGTTGGCCGCATGTTGCTTTTACATTGTAATTGTTTGGAGGCCCCCCATAACCACAACAAGCCATGAATGGATCTTCAAAACCTACATGAATAAACATATGCACCAACGAAGGTCATTATAAAGAGAGAATATCCTAAAGAATAACTTTTCTTTTCCACTTAAGCATAAATAAAAAAACTATTATGCTTACCATATTTTTTGTACTTGGCAAAGAGTTTGTACTTGATCGTGTATATGTCCACGTAAACAATAGTTGCATCCTTGAATACTGATCTTAGTTCTTTGCAGACATTGTTAACCCCTTCATTAAAAGCCTTTGCAACATCATTATGGATGCGAAGGCATCCAATTCGATCAAGATCTGTGTTGTTATGTGGATGTAATGCAAGTTCTTTAGGGCACAGCCTAATGGCCCAGTGTTGTGTGTCCAAAATTTTCTGCCACCATATTGATATATATTCTACAGTTGCAGCATATAAGACTATGTTACTGAAAAGTAAATTTAATGATGTCCCACTTGAATAGTACCATCAAAATATCAATTCAAATTAATGACCTGCATGGAAATATAGACTCACTTGAATAGCTAGTTTGATTTCTGCAAGAAACGAAGGGACTTTTTCAATAACTGGTGCATATGTTAAGTTTGATGCATACAGGGCTAGCAAGAGATCATTCTCTCCAATATCGATCAAATAAAGTGCATTACGGATTCCATCTTCATCAATTAAGTTTCTGGAACCTGCACAACAGTTTTTGCACTAATAAAGAGCTAGAAAATTGGGTACATACTTCTCGAGTCTCTTTGATGGTAGATAAGCATAAAACTGGAAAGAAATGAGCGTACCCAGTGATAGGAGTTCAAGAGAACGATTTCTGAAGTGAATGAATTGGCGAACTTGAACATCTAGTGCAAAAGGCACAAACTGTGGCAGCAAGGTTGCTCCACTTACTGCGAAGTTCACTCCACTTGTGAAATTTGGTGCCAATGAGTCCAAATATGGGCTCAAATAACTCAGGTTCAAGTGTTCACCTATGGAATTCAGTGTAATAGATGAGATATGCATTATCTTTTGATGTTAAGTGGAGATAGATTGTATAGAAGATTTATAATAACATGAAACTTGAACTTAGTTTGTTGGCTTTCCTTCCTTCTCTGTTCTTTATGTTTGACATTACTGATGTGAAAGTTTAGGTAAACTGATCATACCTATGAACCAAATGCTGGCCCCTCCCATAATACAGATATAAATGACACTTGGCAGGACAAGACTTTTAGTAATAAGCACGAATATATAACAAGTTACTGGTCAAATCTTGTAAGGAGACTTTTAGGATGTGATGACAGTATACAACACTCCAGCCAAAACATAGAAGAGGAGGCAAGTGATAAGATAAGCTTCTCATCCTTTGCAACAATGATGAGACAAGAACATTTGTTTATACCCACTGAAGTTGAAATCACAGGAGACAAGACTTTCTAGCTTGTGTAGGACTTCTTCAACAGAAAGGGTAACAAATTGGAACTGTTAAAAGATTTGAACACGGAATTACTTCACCTAACTTGATAGGTTTGTGCTCATGGTGTTTAATATGCTGCTGTAGTACACATAGAAATTAAGGTGAACAGAAAAGTTGGACTCACAGAAGAAATCAATCATAAGCCGTCCATCGCCTAGCCGCCGGTGCCTCTGTGGAAAAATGTAATGCCATGGGGAAGGCCAATTGGGAGTCCAGTGCCTGCCAGGACACCTCCAGTATCCGAATTGGAATCACCAAAGTTGATTAGAATAGGCCTGATGTTGCAGCTGCACTTGGAGTTAGCAAACATTCCAAGGAAGACGCACATCAAAACCAGCAAAATAGGATGTTTAGAAAATCCCACGTAGCCCATCTCTTCCCGTCTTTGCACTCGCTAAATTAGCAAGATTGATCGACTTAGCCAACTTGGAGTTCACTGCTATCTGTATTTTAAGAATCTGAGATTCACATGATCCAGGATACATGCTGCTATACAAAGACTTTGACACAACCGATCTGCTGGCGTTGACTTTCTGTCTAGTTATAATAGTTGGAGTCAAACATGTAAATTGCAGATCTTGGAAGCAACCTTTCCAGGCAACGGATAAATGCAACTTTAATTTGCATGTGCTCGAGACTCTTGCATTGGATCTTTAACATAACACTCAAATGGTAACGCTTATGATCTAAGTGGCAGAACTCCATCCCAGCTTGTCTATTTTAATTCTTCAATGCAGAGATTGAATTCAGTTGGACACAGCATGCCATTTACGGATTCTCGAACTCCCAAAATGGACCATTAATCGTTGTGAGAAAAATGAAATTTGGAGTTCAGTATGGATCTTTTAATGAAATATGAAAATTCAAACAAACATGGCAATTTTAACTTGGGTGAGGAAGGAAAAGGATGGTAAAAGAGAAACGAAGTAACCAGCTATATCATTTTGTCCGATGTAAAGTGCTTTATTTTTTATAATAAAAACACATAAATTTACATGACAACAAAAGTAATTCTTCATTTTAGTTAGAATCAATGTGATATATGCCACACAGAAAATATATATATATATATATATATGCGAATACAGAACTAATTTCTAAAAATATTATCGGTATTTCTTGTGCCATTAATTAAAAACTTGATTTAAAACTTAAAGAGTGTGTTGCTGATCAATTGAAGTTTCTTACATTTTTCAAAGGATCAAGATAGGCATTTGTTTGAAATTTTAAAATAAAATAAGAAAAAAATTATATTCTCCATGGAAGGAGCCATTGAAACTGGCCTTGAAAATTGTTATGGCTCAAATCAAGAACTTCCAGTTGCTTCTAGGGGCAATTCACCATTACGAGAGAGCTTGAAAGATCTTTCAGACCCAATTTGGAGAGAAAACTTGGCCTGCCTACTGGCAATAGAAGTTTCCACTTGGCATTCTCAAAGCCTGTCAACTTAACACACCCTCCCATTTGTAACAGACGGATAATTGGAGAAGGGATCCGCAAACAACTCCTGTGGATCTCAGGACAGGGTTGTGTTTTTCCACCCAACTTGCAGCTTGCAAGAATTACAAGCATGAAAATTTGAGATCACCAAAACAAAATCTCTTGTATTAATATGGTATTATTCATTTTTGCATAAAGTTTAAACGTCAAATGTACTTCTATATAAAATGTACGTAACCAATACTGATATTACATTTATAACTAACTACCAGGACAAAATAATTGTTTTGTTGTAACATTCCGTGAAAAAAAATACCATTTGCCGACATTGACTCCAATCCTCAATAATCACCATTGAACACTCCAGAAAAGCGGACGGACGTTATAATGGTAATGTGTTCAAGGCTCATATACTTGAAGGCCTAACCTTTCCAACCAAGAAAAAGAGCTGTTAAACTCATTTCCTTATCTTCTTATGCGACTTGGCATTCTTCATACCCAAGTATTTGTCCATACCCTCGTCATCATCGTCATCTCTTCCTCGCCTCTTCGAGTTCTTGCCTTCGGATTCTTTGATTTTCTGTAGAAACCAGACATAGAATACAAAATAACAATAAATTAATGTATAATAAATAAGTTCACACAACAGCAAAATAATGTTCTTCCAAGGTGGACCCCATATATGGCAACAATTTTTTACCTAAACTTTCATGAGCTGGGAACTATACCAAGGATGGAAAAAGGTAGAATGATATCAATTATAATAATTAAGTCCAGAAAATATCCACAGCATAAACAACATAAGTACTAAAGCAGCCAGAACAAAGAATCATGCAAATACAACAGCTAGAAGGTGTTGGGTCCCTTATCATTACTTTCCACATGGTTACTACAAAGTGAGTAATTCCATTGACCCAGGTTCATTAGATGTGTGGAATCAAGCCAGGGATCTTCACCATTTTGTTTCCTAGGGCAAAGGTGGGGCCTGTAGGATCAGAAGATCCAGGGCTGTGCGAGCTAGAAACGGGTAGTCCCTAGTGTCATCTGTCTTGTCTCGAGGTCTAATGTCCAAACCAGTTTTGGGGCATTGCTTTGCTAGTGCGACTGCAAGAGAAAGAAACATGTTACCCAGGGAATTCCTCAAGGAGAGGGTCTTTGAAGTTTAGGTTAGAAAATTGTTAAGGTTGAGGAAAGTTTTGTTACCTAGTTCAGTTGTTCAACTCTTTCCTTTATAGGGTGTGGCACGCCTACCTCCTTTCACATCACATGCATAATTCCCGTTTTTATCTTTTTTAGACTTTACTGCCCTTGTTTTCCTAACCTTCCATAATCCAGGAGTCCCCTTTTTACACCCTCAGTGTACTTGGGTTGCACCCCTAACACTTTTTTTAATAGAAAATGTTGTTGTTACTTACGAAAAAATATATAAAAATAAAAATCATACATCAAGATCACTTATATATAAGCTTATTAGTTCCAGTTTTACAGAACTAATGATGGAATTGAAAAGGATAGGGATCACAATAGGGGCTTGCATCAAAAGAGATGTTATAGCTGGAAGATTTAAAAGAGGCATAGTATGTTGTGAAATCCTATTTGGTAAACTGTTTACTTCATGAACTAGATTCAAGATTGAATACTTTCTGCTTAAGACTAGTTCAGTATGTTGCTAGGCCTGGATGGCTAGACTTCCAAGTAGGGTTAGCTTCTAGTTGTACTCATAGCCAAGTCATGTTCCATATTTCCTCCTGAATTGACTCACTTTCATAAATTTAGTTTTATGAAGAGAACTAATCAATTGAATGATGGTACATGCTAAAGGAGTTTATCATCTTTAGCATCTTATAGATAACATAGAAGGATACATAAATGAGAAACTTCGGTAACGTGGTAACATGCTCCCAAACCAAGAAAGGTAGTGACATTGTTATTAACTATAACTGACGCATGGCATAATGATGACTATGTCTAACTTTTCTGAATATAAAAACTTTTCTTCTCCAATTTATATTTAGAAAATTTCTTAAGAAACAATTAACAATCAGCCAACAATACTAGACTAATGTTTGATAATTAGTGAAACATATATCTTAATAATTGAATCTAATGTCTCTGATGATTAGATAAACAAATAACCATATGATGAGACACAAGAAGTTTACCACGAGGCCATTATAATACTTTTTTTAACAAGTAGAAACCCCAGCTAATACAATAAGATAACTGAGACAACTTGTAAAGACAAAGGCTATATTTATAAACTCTCTCTGGAATTATTCAGAGCCTACTAAGAGTGACTAGCATTAAATCAGAGCTAGTGAAATAAGGCCACCAGTCGATTAAGGATGGACATGGACACCACCGCATCCACCCCAACTGTAGGCACAAGTACTCTTAACCTTGGCGCACATAAATTGTGTAAAAAAAAATCCTTAAATATATTACCAATAGAGATATTCTTTTGGCCTCTGTGACACGCTCCATCAATAGCAAGACTTCCTCTTCCTGAATAGGAATGTCTGGTAACTTCTTGCCTTAAAAAAAGGGGAAAAACAAAGCATTAAATTTTGAGACACTCTTTACAATGCCTCTCTACTGAAAAATAATATGTTTTGCCTACCAAGAAGTTTCTCAATCTGTAAAAAGAATTGCAGCTGATACTGACTCACTAAAGAGATAGCAACACCCGATCTTCCTGCACGAGCAGTTCTTCCCACTCGATGGATATAATCCTATGGGGGCACTTGTGATTAGAAAACGAGGGCATATGAATAAAAAGAAACAATTATACTAAAAAATTCAATATATAATTTATAGTCCAAATAAAATCAAACCCAGTTACAAAAGAGTATGTGGATGCATAATCCAAGTAGCAGTGTGACAAGCCAAAATTTCAGAAAATAATGAAAAGCACCATAAAAAGAGGACAACAATGCTAACACACGACCTCTACAAGGGTATAGGAAAATCTCCCAAGAGTGGGGGTGGGGAGGAGAAGGCAAATCAGCTCGAAATTCATCAATGCTGTGACAGGAGATGAAAATTACTTTACCAAGCAATACCTAAGAATAAATGAACAATTAGTCTAGAAAACTTGGTATTAGCATCAACAGAAGTTGCACACGCTTGATCTTGCGTGGTAGAATAGATTAAGTAGAACTGACCCTGCAAGACTTTCTTTTTCTTTTAAAAAAAAGTAGCAGGCAAACAAGATTTTAAGTCAAGTTTAAAAGGGGTAGGTGTGATGTATGCCTTTTAGCAGGGGTGNTTTCAAGTTTTGTGTAATTATATATTTACACATGGATTTTGATGATAACAAATGAATTCAAAGAATGAAGGAGTCTCAACTCAAGTTAGTCTACACAATGGAGTCAAGCACATCAAGAACCAAGCTATGAGCAAGAAGGGAAACAAATCACATTCAAAGTCATAGAAAATGTTGTAAATCTCTTAAAATTCGAAATTAGGATTAAGGCTCAAAATTAATATTTTATCATAAAGCATTAAAATACATTTTCCACATGTGCATGAATATTTTTGAAAATTAAATTTGAATATTTTGAAAGATAATTGATTGTCATCTTTCACATGTGCATGCCATGATTAAAGGTTTGAACTTTGAAAATATTAAAGATGATTGATTGTCATCTTTCACATGTGCATGTTTTATTTGAATAATTTCAAAAGTGATTGATGCTTTTCTTGACTTATGCAAGGAAGATTTGTTGAATTGAAAGTAATGTGCTCTGTTATCAAAAAAGTTAGGTTTGAAATTTTTGAAGAAAGTGCTCCTTTTGTCATATGCAAAAAGTAAAAGATTAGGTTTGATTTTTTTTGAAAAGCAAAGTGTGCTCCTTTTGTCATATGACAAAAAGTAAAAAGATTAGGTTTGATTTTTGAAAAAGTGAATGATGATGTCTTTGACATGTGAATCTTTTTAAATTTGAATATGAAGTCTCATATGGGGGGGGGGGGGGGGGGGGGGGGGGGGGGGGGGGGGGGGGGGGGGGGGGGGGGGGGGGGGGGGGGGGGGGGGGGGGGGGGGGGGGGGGGGGGGGGGGGGGGGGGGGGGGGGGGGGGGGGGGGGGGGGGGGGGGGGGGGGGGGGGGGGGGGGGGGGGGGGGGGGGGGGGGGGGGGGGGGGGGGGGGGGGGGGGGGGGGGGGGGGGGGGGGGGGGGGGGGGGGGGGGGGGGGGGGGGGGGGGGGGGGGGGGGGGGGGGGGGGGGGGGGGGGGGGGGGGGGGGGGGGGGGGGGGGGGGGGGGGGGGGGGGGGGGGGGGGGGGGGGGGGGGGGGGGGGGGGGGGGGGGGGGGGGGGGGGGGGGGGGGGGGGGGGGGGGGGGGGGGGGGGGGGGGGGGGGGGGGGGGGGGGGGGGGGGGGGGGGGGGGGGGGGGGGGAGGGGGGGGGGGGGGGGGGGGGGGGGGGGGGGGGGGGGCGGGGGGGGGGGGGGGGGGGGGGGGGGGGGGGGGGGGGGGGGGGGGGGGGGGGGGGGGGGGGGGGGGGGGGGGGGGGGGGGGGGGGGGGGGGGGGGGGGGGGGGGGGGGGGGGGGGGGGGGGGGGGGGGGGGGGGGGGGGGGGGGGGGGGGGGGGGGGGGGGGGGGGGGGGGGGGGGGGGGGGGGGGGGGGGGGGGGGGGGGGGGGGGGGGGGGGGGGGGGGGGGGGGGGGGGGGGGGGGGGGGGGGGGGGGGGGGGGGGGGGGGGGGGGGGGGGGGGGGGGGGGGGGGGGGGGGGGGGGGGGGGGGGGGGGGGGGGGGGGGGGGGGGGGGGGGGGGGGGGGGGGGGGGGGGGGGGGGGGGGGGGGGGGGGGGGGGGGGGGGGGGGGGGGGGGGGGGGGGGGGGGGGGGGGGGGGGGGGGGGGGGGGGGGGGGGGGGGGGGGGGGGGGGGGGGGGGGGGGGGGGGGGGGGGGGGGGGGGGGAGGCGGGGGGGGGGGGGGGGGGGGGGGGGGGGGGGGGGGGGGGGGGGGGGGGGGGGGGGGGGGGGGGGGGGGGGGGGGGGGGGGGGGGGGGGGGGGGGGGGGGGGGGGGGGGGGGGGGGGGGGGGGGGGGGGGGGGGGGGGGGGGGGGGGGGGGGGGGGGGGGGGGGGGGGGGGGGGGGGGGGGGGGGGGGGGGGGGGGGGGGGGGGGGGGGGGGGGGGGGGGGGGGGGGGGGGGGGGGGGGGGGGGGGGGGGGGGGGGGGGGGGGGGGGGGGGGGGGGGGGGGGGGGGGGGGGGGGGGGGGGGGGGGGGGGGGGGGGGGGGGGGGGGGGGGGGGGGGGGGGGGGGGGGGGGGGGGGGGGGGGGGGGGGGGGGGGGGGGGGGGGGGGGGGGGGGGGGGGGGGGGGGGGGGGGGGGGGGGGGGGGGGGGGGGGGGGGGGGGGGGGGGGGGGGGGGGGGGGGGGGGGGGGGGGGGGGGGGGGGGGGGGGGGGGGGGGGGGGGGGGGGGGGGGGGGGGGGGGGGGGGGGGGGGGGGGGGGGGGGGGGGGGGGGGGGGGGGGGGGGGGGGGGGGGGGGGGGGGGGGGGGGGGGGGGGGGGGGGGGGGGGGGGGGGGGGGGGGGGGGGGGGGGGGGGGGGGGGGGGGGGGGGGGGGGGGGGGGGGGGGGGGGGGGGGGGGGGGGGGGGGGGGGGGGGGGGGGGGGGGGGGGGGGGGGGGGGGGGGGGGGGGGGGGGGGGGGGGGGGGGGGGGGGGGGGGGGGGGGGGGGGGGGGGGGGGGGGGGGGGGGGGGGGGGGGGGGGGGGGGGGGGGGGGGGGGGGGGGGGGGGGGGGGGGGGGGGGGGGGGGGGGGGGGGGGGGGGGGGGGGGGGGGGGGGGGGGGGGGGGGGGGGGGGGGGGGGGGGGGGGGGGGGGGGGGGGGGGGGGGGGGGGGGGGGGGGGGGGGGGGGGGGGGGGGGGGGGGGGGGGGGGGGGGGGGGGGGGGGGGGGGGGGGGGGGGGGGGGGGGGGGGGTGGGGNGTTGCTGATCAATTGAAGTTTCTTACATTTTTCAAAGGATCAAGATAGGCATTTGTTTGAAATTTTAAAATAAAATAAGAAAAAAATTATATTCTCCATGGAAGGAGCCATTGAAACTGGCCTTGAAAATTGTTATGGCTCAAATCAAGAACTTCCAGTTGCTTCTAGGGGCAATTCACCATTACAGAGAGAGCTTGAAAGATCTTTCAGACCCAATTTGGAGAGACAACTTGGCCTGCCTACTAGCAATAGAAGTTTCCACTTGGCATTCTCAAAGCCTGTCAACTTAACACACCCTCCCATTTGTAACAGACGGATCATTGGAGAAGGGATCCGCAAACAACTCCTGTGGATCTCAGGACAGGGTTGTGTTTTTCCACCCAACTTGCAGCTTGCAAGAATTACAAGCATGAAAATTTGAGATCACCAAAACAAAATCTCTTGTATTAATATGGTATTATTCATTTTTGCATAAAGTTTAAACGTCAAATGTACTTCTATATAAAATGTACGTAACCAATACTGATATTACATTTATAACTAACTACCAGGACAAAATAATTGTTTTGTTGTAACATTCCGTGAAAAAAAATACCATTTGCCGACATTGACTCCAATCCTCAGTAATCACCATTGAACACTCCAGAAAAGCGGACGGACGTTATAATGGTAATGTGTTCAAGGCTCATATACTTGAAGGCCTAACCTTTCCAACCAAGAAAAAGAGCTGTTAAACTCATTTCCTCATCTTCTTATGCGACTTGGCATTCTTCATACCCAAGTATTTGTCCATACCCTCGTCATCATCGTCATCTCTTCCTCGCCTCTTCGAGTTCTTGCCTTCGGATTCTTTGATTTTCTGTAGAAACCAAACATAGAATACATAACAACAATAAATTAATTAATAATAAATAAGTTCACACAACAGCAAAATAATGTTCTTCCAAGGTGGACCCCATATATGGCAACAATTTTTTACCTAAACTTTCATGAGCTGGGAACTATACCAAGGATGGAAAAAGGTAGAATGATATCAATTATAATAATTAAGTCCAGAAAATATCACAGCATAAACAACATAAGTACTAAAGCAGCCAGAACAAAGAATCATGCAAATACAACAGCTAGAAGTGTTGGGTCCCTTATCATTACTTTCCACATGGTTACTACAAAGTGAGTAATTCCATTGACCCAGGTTCATTAGATGTGTGGAATCAAGCCAGGGATCTTCACCATTTTGTTTCCTAGGGCAAAGGTGGGGCCTGTAGGATCAGAAGATCCAGGGGTGTGCGAGCTAGGAATCGGGTAGTCCCTAGTGTCATCTGTCTTGTCTCGAGGTCTAATGTCCAAACCGGTTTTGGGGCATTGCTTTGCTAGTGCGACTGCAAGAGAAAGAAACATGTTACCCAGGGAATTCCTCAAGGAGAGGGTCTTTGAAGTTTAGGTTAGAAAATTGTTAAGGTTGAGGAAAGTTTTGTTACCTAGTTCAGTTGTTCAACTCTTTCCTTTATAGGGTGTGGCACGCCTACCTCCTTTCACATCACATGCATAATTCCCGTTTTTATCTTTTTTAGACTTTACTGCCCTTGTTTTCCTAACCTTCCATAATCCAGGAGTCCCCTTTTTACACCCTCAGTGTACTTGGGTTGCACCCCTAACACTTTTTTTAATAGAAAATGTTGTTGTTACTTACGAAAAAATATATAAAAATAAAAATCATACATCAAGATCACTTATATATAAGCTTATTAGTTCCAGTTTTACAGAACTAATGATGGAATTGAAAAGGATAGGATCACATAGGGGCTTGCTCAAAAGAGATGTTATAGCTGGAAGATTTAACAAGAGGCATAGTATGTTGTGAAATCCTATTTGGTAAACTGTTTACTTCATGAACTAGATTCAAGATTGAAACTTTCTGCTTAAGACTAGTTCAGTATGTTGCTAGGCCTGGATGGCTAGACTTCCAAGTAGGGTTAGCTTCTAGTTGTACTCATAGCCTAGTCATGTTCCATATTTCCTCCTGAATTGACTCACTTTCATAAATTTAGTTTTATGAAGAGAACTAATCAAGTGAATGATGGTACATGCTAAAGGAGGTTATCATCTTTAGCATCTTATAGATAACATAGAAGGATACATAAATGAGAAACTTCGGTAACGTGGTAACATGCTCCCAAACCAAGAAAGGTAGTGACATTGTTATTAACTATAACTGACGCATGGCATAATGATGACTATGTCTAACTTTTCTGAATATAAAAACTTTTCTTCTCCAATTTATATTTAGAAAATTTCTTAAGAAACAATTAACAATCAGCCAACAATACTAGACTAATGTTTGATAATTAGTGAAACATATATCTTAATAATTGAATCTAATGTCTCTGATGATTAGATAAACAAATAACCATATGATGAGACACAAGAAGTTTACCACGAGGCCATTATAATACTTTTTTTAACAAGTAGAAACCCCAGCTAATACAATGAGATAACTGAGACAACTTGTAAAGACAAAGGCTATATTTATAAACTCTCTGTGGAATCATTCAGAGCCTACTAAGAGTGACTAGCATTAAATCAGAGCTAGTGAAATAAGGCCACCAGTCGATTAAGGATGGACATGGACACCACCGCATCCACCCCAACTGTAGGCACAAGTACTCTTAACCTTGGCGCACATAAATTGTGTAAAAAAAAAAAATCCTTAAATATATTACCAATAGAGATATTCTTTTGGCCTCTGTGACACGCTCCATCAATAGCAAGACTTCCTCTTCCTGAATAGGAATGTCTGGTAACTTCTTGCCTTAAAAAAAGGGGAAAAAAAAGCATTAAATTTTGAGACACTCTTTACAATGCCTCTCTACTGAAAAATAATATGTTTTGCCTACCAAGAAGTTTCTCAATCTGTAAAAAGAATTGCAGCTGATACTGACTCACTAAAGAGATAGCAACACCCGACCTTCTTCCTGCACGAGCAGTTCTTCCCACTCGATGGATATAATCCTATGGGGGCACTTGTGATTAGAAAACGAGGGAATATGAATAAAAAGAAACAATTATACTAAAAAATTCAATATATAATTTATAGTCCAAATAAAATCAAACCCAGTTACAAAAGAGTATGTGGATGCATAATTCCAAGTAGCAGTGTGACAAGCCAAAATTTCAAAAAATAATGAAAAGCACCATAAAAAAAGGACAAAATGCTAACACACGACCTCTACAAGGGTATAGGAAAATCTCCCAAGAGTGGGGGTGGGGAGGAGAAGGCAAATCAGCTCGAAATTCATCAATGCTGTGACAGGAGATGAAAATTACTTTACCAAGCAATACCTAAGAATAAATGAACAATTAGTCTAGAAAACTTGGTATTAGCATCAACAGAAGTTGCACACGCTTGATCTTGCGTGGTAGAATAGATTAAGTAGAACTGACCCTGCAAGACTTTCTTTTTCTTTTAAAAAAAAGTAGCAGGCAAACAAGATTTTAAGTCAAGTTTAAAAGGGGTAGGTGTGATGTATGCTTTTTAGCAGGGGTGTACAGTTTTTTGGTCCGGACCGAAAATATACCGGTCGTTTTGGTCCCACAAATTGTGGACCAAAGAAATTCGGTCCGGTCCCAGGGTCTATAAATTTTGGGCCAGACCAGACCAAACTATATATATTTAAAATATTTTTAATAATTTAATATATTATTTTTATATAGTAATTTTATAAGTTAATGATGTAATTTTCATCTAATTTATCATCATTGACCATATAAAATATTAAATAATATATGCTATCAATTAATAATAAATCATAAATCATGTGATAATTTATGTCATTATATGTAAATAGTTAATACATCATACATTCATACATACTCTACTATTTACACTTAATTAAAGTAATTAGGTATTTTTTTAAATACCTAAGTTGCAAACAAGCATAACCTATGTACAATGAAATTATTTGATATTCATTAACCATATACAAAATGTATGACATTATTAATAATTATGCATACTAAAGAGTAAGTCTAAGAAAGTAGTGACTATCAACATCATAAATATAATTATAGTTCAATATTTGTTAAGTTAGTTATATAATCCACATTAATAATTCACTTAATTTTAATTTTAGTAATTTAAATATTTGTTTATTAATTTATTTGCTAAAACAAAGATGAAACAAAATAATTGGGCTAGACTGAACCCCGGGGTGGGGGGGTGCGCGGTGTTCCACCAAGTCCTTCAATTTTGAGGTAGCAAGGGCTCTGGTGATTGTTTTTGGTATGATACGTGGTGTGGTTCTAGGGACCTTAAGAGTGTTTTCCCCACCCTCTCAGTTAGCAAGAGATGAGGAGGCTATGTTGGCTGATTTGATGGATAGCTCCAATCACTCCACAAAGTGGGCGCTTGCTTCATTAAAGCAGCTTATGATTGGGAACTTGGTATCTTTGCTGACTTTTTAAGTATATCGTATGCGATAAATATTGGAAATGTTGGGGAGGACAGGATTTTCGTTGAGATTAGGAGATCCTAGATTAGATCTTTCTACAAGGCTCTCTCGGGTCATCTTAGTAACCATTTTCCTTTGAAGAGCATTTGGAGATGAAGGCTCCTCCCAAGATAGCTTTCTTTGGATGGACTGCTTCCCTTGGGAAAATCCTCACCATTTACAACTAGAGGGAATTTAGTCTTATATTTATGGACTGGTGTTATTTATATAAGAAAAATAGGGAAACTGTGGATCATTTATTGTTACATTGTGAGATGACCAGGTTTTTGTGGAATGATACTTTCAACCGGACTGGAGTGACATGGGTTATCTCGAATATATTTAAGTGTAGATGGGTCTTCGGGGTAATGTTCAAATTGCTGCGGTGTGAAAAATGATTCTTCATTGTATTATGTGGTGCCTCTAGATCAATGTTTTCAATACTATACCGGATGCCATACCGGTTAAGGCACTGGAACGAAATATTTCGGTACTGGTACCGTTTCGTGTATCGGTACTGTTTCGTGTACCGATAAAACAGCAGAGATATGAATTATGGCCCCTCAATAAACATAGAAGTGATGGATTTGTGAAAAATGAAAAATCATGAAAATAAATATGGAAGAAAAGCCAAACCTTGGGGTTTTCAGGTATATCATAATTGATAACCATATCAACTGATGGAATGTCAAGTCCTCTACTTGCCACATCAGTGCAGACAAGAATATTGCATTCTCCTGCTTTGAACCTTCTCAAGGCTCCAAGTCTCTTTGACTGTAAGAGTCCATAAAAAATGTTATTGCAACATCAACTTAACATTAAAAAACAAAGGATAAATTCAAAAAATAAAGAAAATTTGAAGATGAAAAAGAAAATCCAACTCCCTTAAAGATTCTATAGCTAAAAATCTGTGCGGTTTTGCTAAATTAACTCATAGTACCTGGGTCATTTTGCCATTAATTGGAATGGCCCTCAATCCAAGATTTCGAAGAAACAGGGCAACAAAAGATGTTGAATCGCAGGTACGCACAAAAACCATTGATGAGAATCCACTCTTCTCAATCAAAAAAAATACAAGATAGCAATCCTGTAAAGACATTTATGATGAATACAATCAGCCAAAGCAAAAGACCAACAGCATACACCAACAAAAACAATTAACCAATAGAAACTAAAATGCATGGCAAGATCACGCCTTCAAGAGGCATGAAATTATCACACTTTCAATTAACACTTCACTCCAAAATGCAACACTTTCACCAAGAAAGCATGCCCTTCTGGTGGCACCTCATAAGTCATACTTCATGCAACTTGATCAATGTATGGATATATACACAAAAATAAGATTAGGGTATATGCTAAATTTAAGGTAAAACAAATGTTATTGACCCACATGCTCTAAATAATATGGCTGTCTGAGTAATGTTACTCATCATCCTAATTCTCATTATCCTCCCATCATCCTATGATGTGGCATTAGATGATTAGAGATTATTTATTACATTTCATTTGTGAGAGGTGCCATGGCGGTGGGTCGTTGTGCTAGTCTCCCCAAGGGTTTAGGTTCCACGGATGAGTCGTAAGGGCTCCGCCATGGGATGGTTCCCCTATCATTTAAAAAAAAAAAATTTAAAATAAATAATAATAATAATAATAATAATAATAATAATAATAATAATTGTGTTAACACTTGGGAATGATTTGCTAAAGATAGACCAAGATAATTTCCCTAATAATACCCATCACCAACCATTATATTTGGCATACATATACATTCTTTCATATGACACCTTGAGGAGTTAAACACTGGGTGGGTAAAGGAAAAACCTTGTACTTAGCTGGCAAAAAGCAATAATGCTGCTTTAGTGTGTCAACAGTTGAATATTTTGATGCTACTTCAATCTGAAATAATCCAGAAACTGAAAATTGTAAAAGTTGGGACAATCAATATCGAAAATTGAAATGAAGTACGGAATAATGATTCGTATTACCTTCACAGCATTACTTCTTAAACAAGCCCTTTGGAGCTTCTTAACCTAAAACATCAATGAGTGGGGAAAAAAAAAATTATATGGAGCAACATATAAATGTTGTTTTTCATCTCAACACCCACTGTGCTTCCCATCCTCTCTTGTCCAAACGTCACAGGAAAAAACTAATAGTTATGCTGATATAATGCGAAAGACATACACAAATCAACAAAACCCTTTTAAACATACCTTTTTCGTCATTGTAGCGGAAAATAAATATGTGCTCCGCTCGCGAGGAACAACATTTAAAATTTCATCGATTGATTTCTCAAATTCCTCGTTCAATAATTTATCAGCCTCATCTAAAACCTGACAGAGAAGGAACTAATGTAACTATCCCCATTACATTGAGGAATAAGATAAGAGTACCAAGATTACCATAACCAAAAGACACGAAAAAGATACCATAAATTAAATGAGTAAAGCATCAATTGCTGACAAGATCAAAACATAATAGAGTGGTGAAGTTTGTGGATTGCAAAGTGGGTAGGAAGGATAGATACTTTATTTTGCTCCACAATGTTTATTTTTATGTTGTTAATATCATATAAAACAATATAATCTGAGGATGCACACTCCAAGGCTGGCAAATCTCACATCATGCAAAGCATTAATTGCCATTTTTCAATACCATGTCTTACCCACGCTATACCATAAATCAATAGTTACTATTAGATATACCATAAATCATACACACTAAAAAAATATATCAAAACATATCATGAAATGAGCAAAATATATTTCAATACTTTTTTTATTGGCACCGAGAACTGCATCCCGACTAATCTTAGGGGTGCACAGGCCCTCAGCAAGGAATTTCCCACAAGTGCACCTTGGGGAAAATCCTCCAATCCAATGGCACCTAGAGATTGTATGCACCCAAGAGGATTCAAACCTTAGACCTTGGATGGAGCATACCACCAAGACCAAAGCCTTTACCACTTGAGCCAACCCCTAGGGGTTTATATTTCAATACTTCACATGTGCCTCTCAAAAAGATAAAAGTTGACAAAAAATATATTTAACATTTATTGCAAACTAAAAAAGACGAAACAAACAAGATCTGAAGATTTTCAATGTGTTGTTACATCACTTACACAAAAAAAAAAAAAAAAAAAAATGTATTGTGGTATCATCATATCTTTATCTTAGCAAACATGTGTTCCATAATAGAGATGCTTTTAATTTCTTCTTCTAGGGGAAAAACTTTGTTGCAAGGTGATTTTTCTTTTTTATTTTGCATTAAGTAAAAAGTTATTAAAAACAGAGAGGAAAGCTCAAACTTTGGAAAACATATTAGATTCCCACAGAATTTAGATTTAATCAACAGACTCCACAAAATATGGGATGAAAACACTACAAAAACCAATAAAAGAACTCATTACAGAGACCACAAAAGTAAAATTTTACCCCAAAAATGGACAGTTGAATGGTATAAAAATGCATTACTTAACACAAATTCTGATTTCTCATTTGTTGTTAAGGTAATTTATTTTTCAAAGATTTTGTTCAAGCAATTCCTGGTTACGATTGGGAATATTTTATCAGACTATCAGGTACTCGTTTCATTTTCGTATACAAGCATTTGAAACTCAAGTGCTAAAGTACTGCAGTCTGCACTTAATATTCATGTAAAGACTAATTCAGCTTGTAATTTCAAATCCATAAATTAATTCATCAATCTCCTATCAAATTGTTTCCAAACTCCTAAAAAGTAACTGAAAAGTAAATAGCCAACATAGAATAAGGAACCATACCAAATACTTCAATGTACGAAGGGAGAAACCTTTTGTATTGCAAAGATGATCCACAAGGCGACCAGGTGTTGCAACCTACAAAGGAATGATATATTACTAACATTAGAAGTGGGTTAAAAATCTAATTAAAAAAGGCAAAAAATTTGGTTTCCGGATTTAAAGCAGACAAATTCAAAGGAGCTCTTGGCAATTGAGAATGACAACACTTGAATATGAAGGAATTTGTAGGCATACACAATTTTAGTGACTAAGTTACATTCCACAAGTAAATATCATGTTTCTTTAAATTAGCAACAAAAAAAAAAAAAAATACCAAATATAATCTTTTCTATTAATTGTCATCATAATTAAGTTCAAAACTAGTACCATCCAATCTTTTGTCACATTAAGAAATGCAAGCTTTGTGGTTCATATGGTAAAAGGGCCAAGCAAACACGTGTCAAATTCAGGAGTAAAAAGCGAAAGCAAAAGGACAAATAATATTATCTTCAGTACGTATAATAGGTAACTAAATGAGTGCCTGGAAGAAGTGCAACCAAATGTGCAGGAGCATTCAACCCCATACTAAGGGAACCACAAAAGGCAAAAACCTAACATGAGACAGGAGTCACCAAAATAAATTGTACGAAATATTATCACATCCTGAACTACCACCCAATTAGCAATATGCAATCTACAACAACAAAAAGTTGCAATGTGCACCCCAACTGCTAATATGTTTTATTGTGCACCTTTAACTAGGATCTGCTCATCAAGTTGAACAAAAAAGTAGGCCATATGACAAAGTCCCAACAGTTGTATCTTAACGGCCAGTGCACATTGAAACCTATTGGTACTTTAGGAAGCACCAAGGTTGAAACTTTTTGCTTACCAAAGGCAAAGCAAATTTAAAAAAGCGTCCTTTCGGCACTTTTTATGTAAGCTTATAGCAGAAAAGCACGCTTCGTAATTTTGTTAAAAAACAAAATACTAAAATATCAATTCAAGACCTAGAAACGGATGTGAACAAATATTCTTAAATATTTAATCGAATTGACTATCATTAATGTATCACGACAGCAAAAGTTGTCATATGTGATATATATGATGTATAATACTCTAATAAATTGAGTTCATAGGCTAAATACATTACCATCTTTCATTTTAAACCTTCCTTTTCTTTTTGTTATCATACATCATTGTTCAAAATGTGAGCTCTACTTCAATAAGTGCCACTTGCCAAATGCCATATCTGCGCCTAAGCTCTGGACAGCACATGCGTTTATTTTTGCCTAGTACTTTCACTAAGACTAGTGCACATTACCATGTTTCCTAGTTTAGTGTGCATATAGAAAAAGGTAGGTAGTTCAAAGGTGCAAAATGTAATTTACCTTTAATAGACCTTGTTAATAATTTGTACGTTAAGTAAGAGATTATATTAGGGATTGAAAAAGCCTATCAACATCAGAAATAAGGATGTTCGAATAAAGATAAAGCCCACCACACTACAACCCACAACAATCCAATCCAAGGTCAAAACTTGCCTAAAAACCTTAGACCAAGTCAAGCAATGCATGACCAACAGAATTTTTGTGGAACAACAAGATATCACCTTCCTGGAGCCACTGAACTCTGAATTTCTAGCCATGTCGACTTATGTACATCGACAATCATCATCTAGTAATTGTATGCAAAGAGAACAACCCTTCAATAGAGTGACTTCGTTTTATGAAATAACTATAGCACCCCTTCAATAGGAGGACTTTGTTTATTGAAAAATGCTAGTTAGCCCCATCTTTTTGCCCCCTCAAAGTTACCACTACTGTATTTGAATTTTTTTTTTTTAAATGGTTAAAAATGTTACCACTAGTGCATTTGTATATTTTTTTTTCTTTAACATTTAAAAAAATAAAAATAAAATACACAAAAAAAACCAATTTGAACTGGTGGTAACTTTGAGGGGGCAAAATGATGGGGCCGAGTAGCAGCAATCTTTTTTATTGGAATAACATTTCAAGTTTTTGAGTTTCACCTAAACGGAGGTCATCACTTTAAGAGAAGCTCCCATATCTTCATCCAAAAGATGAAAAAACTATTATAACCACACACAAATTCTAAAATACTTTCAACCTTCAAAATGGACTCCCATGCAGTTTTGCAATCCAACATAGACAATACAGAAAAAAGATATAAAAAATTCACATATTATCGATAATGCAAAAAGTTATCAACATTGTCAACAGAAAAATTTTTTTTTTTTATAGGTACATTGTCAACAGAAAAATTTAAGCACTTACAATAATGTGTGGCTGCGCTTCAAGGTTCTTAATCTGTTCCTTCATGTTCACTCCCCCAACAAGCTACAGAGAATTCATGGAGATGCTTATTAAAAGGATTTGATGACATTACTCACCCAGAAATTTAAAAAAAAAAAAATTTAAAAATTAAAAAAAAAAAATCGTCAACATTAAAAAAATGCAAATATAAAAAGAAACTTCTATCCAATCCCAATATCGTCCAAATTGAACCTAACAATCATAGCATCAAAACCTTCAGCAACCAAAAGGAGATCCTTTTCTAGAGTTTTCTTGTCATTGCAATACTCTTATATATAATGAAACATATTTTCACTGCAACATCATTCACGGCTATATGCTTAGACCTTACTGACAAAAAAAGTAAAGACTCCCAACTCCATTTATGATTCATGCTTCTTAAAAAAAAATTATGATTCGTATAAAGATAGGCTATGGACTTCTCTCCCACATTAAGACCATAAATATACCCTATTAGTAAAATAAAGACTCCTTGATATAGGATTTCTAGAAAACTTGGCACCAGATCAAGTTTCTTTTCTTTTTTACAAGAAGAATTTATATATCCACATAATTAGGCATGACCCAGGTACACAAGATGTATAGAAGAGATGAACCTAATTACAAGCTAAGCACTGTGAAAAGCAGTATAAAAGCCATTAAAACTAATCCCATTCAATACAATAGCAGAAGCCCAGAGTAACAATGTATGAAAGAAGAAGTCCTTGAACCCTTCCATCAAACGTTCCCTATTATCAAAAGCCATTCCTTTCGTTCCTAAGAGATCAAGTTTCTTGATGATTCCTTGAATGCTTATTACTTATAAAAAGAATAAAATAAGCACATTTTTTGTTGGCACTAGGTATCAAAATAAAATAAGCAGTTACTTATCAAAAACTATTTTTTTTATTGGCACCAAGTATTTGGGAATAAAGTCTCATCTAATCTCGATGGTGCACAAGCCCTCGGCAAAAAGTTTTCCACAAGTGTTTGGGGAGTAAGACGAGATAAGAATTTTGTGAATAGTAGTAAGGTAGTTTGTGAATAATAGTGAGATAGTTTGAATTAATGTTTTATTGGGTTTTGGAAAATGAGATAAAAAGTTAAATAAAAAATATTATAAAATTAAAATATTATTAGAATATTATTTTATTTAATATTATTTTTGTTTTGAGATTTGAAAAAGTTGAATTTTTTGTATTTTTTGTTTGAAAGTTTAGAAAAATTGTAATGATTAGTTTGAAAATATTTGTGTTTAAATGATGTTTGGGAATGAGATGGGCAGAGATGAAATGAGAATTTTGTGATGGAAACATTTTCCAAACAAGCCCTTAGTCTAATGGCCCCAAGAGTAAATGCGGAGATTCGAACCCAAGACATCCAGTTTATATAGCTCACCCCAAGACCACCACGCCCTTGGGGTTTAAGCACTAAATTAAGTTCCTTTCATGCAGGTCGGAACATACTCAACAAGCAATTTTGCTCCCTAGGGATCATTATAGTTACAACTGCTGTTCACCACGACTTTGATCATTGACTCTCGTGTGATCAAGTCACGAACTTCCTTGACCACTCAACACAGGGTAGGTGTCAACCTCCACACATGGTCGTACAATTTTGCAAAGAATTGGGTTTTGGTAAACAGTCGCTCAAGCCTGGTCACTACAATTCCTATTGTAAAGAGGCGCCCCTTATCCTAAATCTCCCTTTGTCCTTTCAAACAAATTGAAATGATTGAAGTTTTGCTGCTTGGTATTATCTGAAGCCACATTCCTATTTGGTTGAATTATTTGTAACTACATACTTTTTTTTTATAAGTATAAATATTAGATATATCAAAATGAGTAACCAAGTACATTGAACCTATACAAAAAAACACCTAGCCCATATTAAAGAGCGCCTAATGACCCAAAAAAGCCCGTGAAAAACAACCCAAAATACACTAATCCCAAAACAACCCAAAATACCCAAAAAATTACACTGAACCTCAACCCCTTGTTTCCCGTAGAACTAATACCCAAGCCAAACCCCAACCCCAACCCCAACCAGCCCCAATCCCTTGTGTTTCCCGTCTTCACATTGCCCTCCCTTTAGACTTCCCTCTACTTGAGCTACCTCCCTATTTTTCTTGAAACTTTTGGTGTCAAGCTCGTGGCTTGTCTCGATCACAGTGATTAGTTCATTGAACTAGTCTTCGCATCCTCCATCTGAAATCCCCACGAAAGGCAGAATCTCGTTAACTTTAGGCAGAATTCAATCCTCTATCGAAGGAAGAGAGACCAGGGGAGCAACATTATTCTCAGACACATTATCCAACTCCATTCCCAATTCTAGACTTTCCTCCACACAAGGCATCAACGACAAGTCCCATACCTCCTCATCAACTCCATTGTTTCTTTCCATCCCTATTGGAGCTTCTGGGGTGACAACAAGTCCCTTCACCTCTGGCGACCCTACACGTGCAACTTCAGCGGATCCGACACCTCCTTTACCATTTTCCTTCAACTCCGACCTGGGAGCCATAGTTTCTTCGAGCAAGGGTGTAACACCGCCTAACAGTTTTTCCTGTGTTACCTAAGGCGAATGGCATTCCATTATTGCATTCTCTACACCAACACCCGACGTAGACCCCACTTCAAATAACCTAGATTTCTTTTTGACTCGCCACGCTCTCTTGGATCTGGTAATAGGGACAGGGCCGAATCCGATCTTCCATTTTCATTTATCTAAATCTAAAGGATTCAGGCCTATCTTACTCTTGTTTCTATCAACCCTATTGCCTCAAGCTGAAAGCGTGTCTATTTTCGTAGACAAGAAAGCTATCGTTGCCTTCAACTCAACAAGTTGGGTTTCCATATCCTTTATAGAATTTTGCATCGCTTCCAGCTAGTTATGAGCTTGCGTAATCTGCAGACCACTTTCACCATTCCCCTCATTCTGAGCCACAAAAGCAGACCCATCTTCAAAGCTACCGCATATGATCGCCTCGCCACCGTGGATGTGCTTACATCTTTATGATTCACCTCCAAATTGATGTTCTCATTCTTCTTTTGGTTTTCCTTCCTTGACCCCTCATCAAAGAGCAAATCCGTGGCTCTGCGTAATTCCGCAGCAAACTTCTCCCAACCCTGTCCTTGATGCCCTTCAAGAATTACTACAACACTCTGCTGGCCTCCACCATATTCGGTGACAGTTAGATACCAACCATGCTTGTTGGAGCATCGTTGAGCCATGAATTCTCTGTTAACTTTGCGCAAGTGCTTTGTAAAATCTGAATTTCTCCCCGCCTTTAATGTTGCTCCCACCATAGCTACCAGCCATTCTATACCACTCCGACCCATCACTACAGATCTCCAAACCCTTATGCCCCTCCACTATTTTTAATGAAGACCTCGAAGTTTCTGGCAAAAACTCAAAAGCCTTTGATTTCACCAAAAAACGCACCATTTGACCCATACTGATTCAACTTCAAATGCAGGGGCTTTCCAAGATGAATGGCTTCATTACGTCGAAAAAGGCTTCGAGAACAGTGACAGCGAAATACAAACCCATCACTAGAAGGAAACAGTGACTACGAAATGCCCTTCAAGAGGTCACCGGTGTCTGTCGATAAGTTCTATGGAAGCCAACACGATCGCTGTTCCTGAAAGATCTCAAAAAAAAAAGCCCAACCCAAAAAAGCCAGTCACCAGAGATAGGCCAACGTTGGAGGCCAGCGAAGCAGTCACCGGGACTTGTCGCACTTTTCTATGAGGTAACGTAGACTCAGAGATGCTAGTGGCTCCACCAATAACGCTGGTGCGAAAGACAAGCAGAGGCAAAGCAAAAAACCCAGGTCGCCGAAAGGATATCCGATGTTGGATAACCTTCAAGGAAGTCGCCAATCCTAACTATGTCGGACGTGTATTAGCACTCGCCAAACAGGTGGCGGCAACTCTCTCTCTCTCTCTCTCTCTCTCTCTCTCTCTCTCTCTCTCTCTCTCTCTCTCTCTCTCTCCTTTTTCATTCTTTTTTTTCCATTTTTTTTATACTTTTATTGTTT
>QGSO01000275.1:513178-735678 GCA_011037825.1 Carya cathayensis
TTTCCAATACACCTAAAATTCCACAAGGCAAGGCATAACCCAATCTAACTGAAACAAAACGAACAAAAATCCAGAGACCACTTACCACCTCCCAATACAAAAATAGATGACCTATAAATTCCCCAATGCCTTGATCCAACAGATGGTCTTCTAAGGGAATGGATTAATGTCATGTAGATTGATTTTACATCAAACAACCCATGCTTTGAGGGCGCACAGTAGATCTTATACTCGATACCCTTTCTAAGGTGAACCAAATTCAAATGATCCAAAAACAAGGTAAGTAACTCCAGCTCCTGGTTTTGTTGTTATAATAAAATCCACATCCCACAAGAGAGCATCATACAAACACTACAAATGATATGCAACTTAAGTAAGCTTCCTTATAACAAGCAGAGTTAAATAATTCTGAGAAGGCCACCTCAAGACTTTGATGCCCACACCAAAAATTGTACCAGAATCTTGTCCTAAATCCATCACCCGCCACATACTTGGTATTTCATGTAAATTCCCCCAGCCCCTAAACAACATAACTAAGGTTTTTTTTATATTTATTGTCAAAAAAAGTAACAATGAAATTAAAACACAGCAAGATAGAAAATGATTAATAAAGTAAGAAAATAAACCATCAAGCGCCTGAGGAATTGCTTCAGCCTGTATCTTCGATGGTATTTTCCATCCCAGATTTTCACAAGCCTCCACCAACTGGTCACATACTCCCAAATCCTTAAATGTATCGACTAAATTGTCTTCTGCCATTCCCAGAAACTATATCGGCCCAAAAAAATCTGTCTCCATGTAAAAAACCGAAAAGGATTATAACAATTAAAAGAGTGCAACAAAATCAAATCTAGATCAAACAGACATCATGATTGGTAAAGTACAACAATTTAATGTTTTTCATATACATATAAAAAAAGACATGCACATAAAGAAACAACAATAAATTACACTTAATCTATTTTGATAGGTAAATTACAGTTACCATTCTCGGTACATCACAGAGCTACTAAGCAGAAAAGGGGAAAAGTGCATGTTTTCAATCTGTAACATACATGTATAATGAGAGAGAAAAAACCAGTAAAGCCTCATGAAATTATATACTTAAAATAAAACTTTGAATTTATAATATTGTGTATTTCATTTTAGGTGAACGTTACTTGGCCTAACAATATAGTTAAATGAATAATAATGAAAAAGAGATACGCAGGTCATTTGGGTTCTCAGTTCTCACTAAATAGTTATCAAGGAGATGATGCAAAATATTGTAAACCACAGGTATGGAAGCTATAATTGTAAACCACAGTCACATGGCATGCATGTAGGCTAGCCATGTGACTGTCTTGATCCTCTAGGAGCTGTGTCGATATGTGGTCCCAGGCAA
Organism: Carya cathayensis; assembly: GCA_011037825.1. Classification (NCBI taxonomy): domain Eukaryota; kingdom Viridiplantae; phylum Streptophyta; class Magnoliopsida; order Fagales; family Juglandaceae; genus Carya; species Carya cathayensis. Next base: position 514,563 of record QGSO01000275.1, read on the forward strand.
TCCTTATAGGAGTTGTGACACAATCTCCATCAACCAAGTGAGTTAGCACAAGAACTTGTAGTTAGGTTTGATGCAGTTAGCTTAGGCGAAAGAATGCCCTTTTAATTTTTATAAAATAATTTAGCGTATTTTGAAATTAAAATTAATTTTACAATACATTATGAAATTACCTTTACAACACATTCTGAGTAAACAAAAAGCATAAGATTTTGAGGTGAGCAAACAAAAAGCACAATATTTTACCAAGTATTAAATCACTTACTGTGCGCGTAGGCGAAATCGACGACCAGATGGAAGGAGAAGGAAGCTTCAGGGAGAATGCCGATGAGAGAGAGAGAGAGAGAGAGAGAGAGAGAGGATGTTGAGGTGGGTTGGAAATGAGAGAGAGAAAAGGATACCCTCATAGGAATAAAATAAAAGGGAGTGGGAGGGGATGAGGGAGGAAGAGAACAAAGAGGGGATTGGGATTTGAGGGGAGGGTAATATTCTACATATGCACCCATCATAAACCATATGAATTTCTTACGTGTTGTATTTTGATTGGAGGGTGTAAACTTTTGATTTATGCAATTACCGACTTGAAGCTTTTCCCATTTACCAAAAAACTGATTTCACTAAACACATTAGTGAAATATTTAAAAAATAATTTAAATGATTGAATGTAGCAAAATTTATAATTTAATAAAAATAAATTTAATAGCAATATAATAGCAATAAATTTTTATTAAAATAATTTTATAAAATAAAATCATAAAATAATATAATTTAACTTAGTATATTAGATTAAATTTATTTTTATTATAAACTTATAAAATAATATAACTTAATTTAGTATATTAGATTAATTTTTTTATAAAATAAATTTAATATATTATAATTTAATAACAATAAATTTAATAGCAATAAATTTAGTAATAGAATAATTTTATAAAATAAACTCATAAAATAATATAATTTAACTTAGTATATTAGATTAAATTTATTTTTATTACAAACTCATCAAATAATATAAAATCCCTTCGTAACCGTAATATTTCTCAATTATGTTACAAGCCTTTCTGTTTATTATTTAGGAGTCATTATGATTAAGAAATCATCTCATCTCATCTCATCATTATAATTTATTTAAATTTTCACATAAATATTATAAACAATTTAACTTTTTCAATTTTCAATTAAAAAATAATATTCTAGTAATATTTTATTTAATTTATTGTATTTAAATAATGAGGTGATTTCAGATACTCTGTAAATAATAGTGAAAAAATAATGAAAAATATTAAATAATAGAGAATAGTAGTACAAAATAATAAAAAGTACGTGAAAACTAGGGAAGTGTTGTTCTCTCTACATTAACCCACCAACCAAAAGCTCAATGGTGTGCTCCTCCCCTTTACTCGAGCTAATTGGTATACGGCTGTGGATAAGGTTAAGTGTAGGACTGGCACATGGGTGGTAATCAAAGGCTCAAATGGAATGGTCATTGCAAGCCTTAGATCTCAGAGGGACTCCTCTCCTAATGCTTATTTGGCTGAGACAATTGCAGCTCTCAAAGCAGTTTCTCTATGTCAGTAGCTTGGCCTGGATCAGGCTATACTAGAAGGAGATGCACAACAGGTGGTGAAGGCAATACAAGACAGCCACGAAACTTGGAATTCTGCAGGGATGATAGTTTGAGATATCAAACTATTACTCACAAAGAGGCATAGCTGGTCTATCAATTTTATCCCTAGGATTTGTAACCATGTGGCACATAATCTAGCTTAGGATGCTCTGAAACTCTCTAGGAGAGCATTATTTTGGAGGGATTACCTCCATGTATGCATCCTTGTGATTTTAATGGAATGAGATGATCTTATTTTTTTTTTAAATAAAAAAGTGAAACTTTAAAGTTTAAAATTTGAAATGAATTAAATTGGGTTCATCTTCTGAACACAACTTTAAACTTTAACTAAAATTTAAGTTTGTTGAGTCAACTGTTAATAATGTTAGATTTGAGTTTATCTAGGCTCTTAAATCGTTGGAGGCCTAGAAACGGTGAAATAAATTTCAAGAAATGGATTAGTGTATTACTCCGAGAAATCGAAACAAACCTTAGCCCCTGTTCCTGACTTCTCTTCATCGTTCGTCATCCTCTTCATCTCACCGATTCTCTCTCTCTTCCGTTCATCAAATCCTAGCATCTGCTTTGCTTAGTCTTGCATCTTTTATATCTCACACATTTTCTTGGAGAGACCAAGACCTTCCCCTAAGCCCTCTGTTCCATTAAGATTTCCAAGGTATTTCCCATTTCCGATTTTTGTTTTTTGTTTGTGAATGTTATGTTATATCTTTATGGGTAATGATAGTCTTATACTTCCTCTATTAGTGTTTTACTATTCAGTTATTTTTTTTCTTTTTGCTCTTGAAATCTAGATTACAAATCTCATAAAATGATATTCTTGCATAATCTAGAAGAAAATAAATCTAATCAACTAACATAATCTTGTAATTTTGAGCTCTCCCCCCATGGTCCAAGGCAGATACCTCCTGTTTATCATACCAGAACTGAGAAAAAATGGAGGAGAAGAAGCTTCTCTATGAAAGGCAATTTCCCATGCGAGAACAAAACTTTACACTAGAGCAGAGCTTCAATAAGCTATGAGATGATACTGTATTCTTCCCCAATGAGCTAATGTTACACTGGAGAAGTGTAGATCTTCCCCGAGTTTTCATGCATGTTGTTATGGGACGACAATGTATTCTTCCATTTAGAAGATTTTACTTACTTTTGGCACTTTTTTGGACGAATTGCTCTTGTTGTTGGCTTCAGCAAATTCAATGAAGGGTTTTATATTCTAGTAGGGCATTTTTATTCTTCCAACTGGGCATACGTGCCTTGCACTTAGCACCCTTACTAGTAGATAGAAATGTCATTAAAGATCGGTATGTTTACGATTTTGAAGATGAAGTTAGTGCTACAGTTTCAAAACTAGGATGCTTCACAGATTGACATGGTTAGACAGCTTGGCTTGGCTGTTGATTATCTGGAGGCTAAGGGCGTGTTTAGACACTTGAAATGTCTCCTAATTTTATAAATAGTAATAAAATTATTTGAGTAAAAATTATTTTATTAGATTTTGGAAAATAAAAGAGAAAAAAACTGAGTAAAAATATTAAAAAATTAAAAAATTATTAGAATATAACTTTTTAATATTATTTTTATTTTGAAATTTGTAAAAGTTATATTCATTTTTATGTTTTATTTTAAAGTTCGTAAAAGTTGTAATAATTAGCTGATAAAAATAAAAATTTAAAGTTTCAAGAATTCTCATATCGTTCAAACATGCAAGTGTTTTATCAAAAGGAAATAAATGATCGAGATTTACATCGCCTCAAGTAATAAATGTAAGAATTTAATTCTAAGAAATGTCTCACACACTCGATACTTCTTATGGGTTCATACTGCCTAAATTAAATTAATTAATTAATGAGTTACAATGTGACACGAATATATCTAATTTTCATTATGTCTAATAAATCTATTTGATTATTGAGAGGATTAACGGTTCTTATGTACAATAAAATTGTGCCTATAGTCCCGCTCTTTTATTTTATGTAACTTTATCAGATTCAATATTGTAGAGTATAGATTATTGAAGATCCTTTTAAAAATTGTTTTATATTTAACAATAATTGCCGGGGGCCCGGGAGGACAAAAAGTAAGAGTTCATACTTTATAGCGATACTATCACTCTGTTCTCCTTTCTTGTTTTTTTCACGCCCCTTGGCCCTAGCTTAAGTTGGTCTGGCCTCAGATTTCCACTGTTTGTAAGCCAAGTAAACAAAAGATGAAAGCTTTCCCTAGGAGGCTTCACGCTACAAGATGAATTAGATATCGAGTGGCCACACACATTTGCCTGACAGTATAGGCTCATCAACAGACCCCCCTACTTTCAACAGAAGCTAACTAAAATAGAAAAGTGAAATTTGGAATCTTCTCGACGTAGTAAAATTTCATTGAAAGGGCTAGCAAAGCAACTTTCACAAATTGTGTGTATATTGTTCTCAGCACTCGGCAGTCAACAAGAGTTCACATAAATGATCAAAATTTACTGAGAGATTACTTAGAGATTCCATAAACTGATGACACATAGTTGATCAAAATTTGAAATTGAAAATTTATTGAGAAAGGAACCTAGACCCAATCCCTTCCAGCTGGTGCCTTCAAAGCACACTCCAAACCATCTAACTATTTAAATTATCTGCATTCAACAATGCAGAGGCTAAATGAAAAACAAACCAACTAGCCCAACAGATTAAATTAAAACCCTCATTTGGGCCTATGGGCGAACCATTTAGTTTGCCACTACCTCTCATGATTGGGTGTTGGGGAGAGGTATACCCAGAGGGTGTCTAAGTCGGACATATAACCTGTTGGGACATCATCTTAGATAGAATAAGGGGTTTGGACCCAATAATGTTATTATTAACCATCCATCTTGTGACTACAATCTGATCTGATGTGTGTGATTACAGTCTCACATTTCTAAAACCAAACTGGTTAATAATAGTTTCTTTACTTTCTACAATTCCGATAGCTTGACATCCGCATAACATGAGCACACAGACTATGCATCACTCAAGGACTCTATGTTGCCTCTATGGTTCATTTCCATTTGTATACACTGAAGTTTATGCACGTACCTTCTTAGCATCAATTTGAAGCAAGTACAACTCCTCCTTAGCGTTCAAGAAAAAATTCTGCAATGTTGGCTGTACCTGCACATTACAAATAAACCAGCCACGGACTAATTAAAGAATTTTCTTTCATTTTCCTCTGATTCTTCATAGCCAAACCGTGAGACTAGAGTACAGATATATAGACAGCGTGAAGCCCTTTTCCTAGGGAAAGAAAATGTATTTTCCTCTGATTCAAAATAAGCGTTTTGGTTTAAATGGGAAGATTATTAACAAAAGTAAAATTCAAACTCATTTCATGAAATGTTTATCATCTACTTTTATTCAACACTTTAATAGGAAAAATATAGTTTGAGAAAAGGCGACGTCTCAAAGAGAAAATCTGGCATCAAAATTGAGAACCTGATGGCGTTTGCTGAGATGGATGAAACCAGAAGACTTGTCAAGTTCTCCGCCGTAGAGAGAACCAGTTTTCTGCAACTCTTCCCATTCCTTAATGGTGCTAATCCTGTACACAAACTGTTAGGTGCGCCGTGAAGATCGCAGGAGCAAGAGGAGTATTAGGGTTTGCCTTGAGAGGAATCGGGGATTAAAGGGATATATATGTAGTGGGGTCTTTTTATTAAATGTCAGGGGTTTAATTGTCTTTTGATTATTATGTATGTAATCCGTTTAAAGTGTCTCGGGTATGGGTTCCTATTCATTGACTGGTCCAACTAGTTACTTTCTTTACGTTGGAATAGTGGCCCATATCTGATAGTGGGTCACGTCAGTTATTTTTAATGTATTTCTGTTTAAGGTTCAGTTCAACTATGAATAAAGGCATCTAAGTATTACAATTACATAAACTGTATTGGAGGGATTGGCTCCTCGAAACGCCAGATCTACATTCATAATACTACCCCTAACACAAACTCTTCCGCTTCACTCACTCCATCCTTCGAGGCCATGTCTTTTTACCGTGCTTATCGATTGCCGATTGGGTTTCGGAAGGCCGGGAGAAATTGTCAGGCTGACACTGCTTAGAAAATTAGAAATTCTTATCACGTATTTAAAACATTTTGTAAAATAGTATATATATATATTTTTTTTGAAAGTATAACATGTATATTTCATTTATCAACAATCAATCATTACAATATTTCTCCCTCAACACAGAATTCATAATCTGTGGAGGGCCCTCCTCCATCCATACAATTTCTTCATCACAAGTAAGAGCCATTTTGGCTAATGAATGAGCTACATTGTTAGCCTCCCTATGAATGAAATTTACAGACCAACTCATATTATCTTTCAACAAACTTCTAATATCCTCAATTACTACACCATAATCTGCCCATATATCAGCATTACAGTTTGTATCTTTAACAACCACCTGGGAATCACCCTCCAAAAAAACCTTCTGCAGTCCCAGCTCCAAGCAATCTAGCAAGCCCATATTTGATAGTGGGTCACGCACAATCTAGCAATACTATGATATAATATATTCATGGGTTTCGGATCAATGTTGCAGATCATTTCTTGGTTGTCAAAGTATTGATACCTACTTTTTTGCTTTGCTTTTAGATTATGTCCCAGACTCGAAATTTTACAAAGTGGAAGCTATTGTGAGGTGCTTTCTGTTTCTCGGAAACCCGATCTGTTTTCCGTTTCGTGCATGTGATGTATTATGTTCCTTTTTGGGGGCGTTTGTGACTTGTGAAGCATGCATGCATTTGTAGCTATTTTTCTGAATTAGTGGTTATGATATTTTATTTTTGTCGTTGAATGATCTTATTGAGTTGGCCATGTCTAACTTTGTTTTCGTTTTTTTTTGTCTTGCTACTGAATTTGGGACGAAACAGGTCCTGGCGAGTCCCGTTGGTCTCTTCGGTAAGCATCAATGGCCTTTAAGTTGACTTTTTAGTTTTCTGCTGGAAAATTTATAAAATGATGCAATTAAGGTATTCGAGAAATTCATAGCTGAGACATGTTTAACTGATTACTAGTAATTTCAAGCACTCTTTTCTTAATATGCCTTCAATTTCGTACATGCATTCCTACCACGATCAAATCAGTCGATATCCCTCAATGTTTTCAAAGATGCATTTTCCATGCGTTATTACCTTTAAAGGCTCCAAAATCTCATGTTGTGGAGGTCAGTGGTACTTCGTGGTAAAGATACTTTGGAAAAGTAGTTTGCAAGCTACAGAAATTACATGTAGATGGTGATGGGAGTTTTCACAGGACACAGAATGGTACTATCACATGGCGCTATGTGATAAGTGGTGAATGGAGTGCTGCAAAGTTGAGGTTTTCAGTTTGAGATGATAAGATGAAGGATGCTGATGAGTGTGCAAAAGTGCACTCTAAATACTCTATTATTAGATTAAAATACTAAAATGTGAATAGAAATCATAGGAATTAATGTGTATTCTTGAATTGAGTTTCTATTTACATTTGGTTACTCCTAAGCATTTTTTTTATATTTAATTTCAGAGTTTATAAAAGATCAAGTCAAGTCCAGTCATATTCAAAGGAGGACTTTCCTGAGGTTTGAGAGCAATTTGGAAGAAAAGAAAAAGAAATCACAAAAGGAAACCACAAGAAGTCCAGATCCGAAATTCGCTAGGAGACAGTCTGGATATACTTTAGTATTTTGACCGTAACTTTTCACTCACATATCGGATTGATGTGATTCTTGATGATTTAGAAAGCTATCTTAAAGGGCTATAAATTTACCTCTAATAGGATTTCCAAATTTGAAATCCTGGAGCATGTACATGGCTGCCAAGATAAGTCCTAAAATTTAGGCGATTTTTTTATGCGGAAATTAAGATGACATTAGGGTTTCTTTCCTACCCTATATAAGGATATCATTAGCACGAAATAAAGGGAGGGGAGGAGGCACAAGAGGCAGATCTGAAAGGAGGGAGGAGGCACAAGAGGCATATCTGAAGAGAGGAGAAAATCACTTCCATGGCCACCGTTCGCTTCAGTTTTCTCTGGAGATTTTTGTTGTCCAGTATATTTATGGGTAACTAAATTCTCAAGTAGGGCTAGGGATGAACTTGCACATTAGATGGTATTTTTAATTTATGTATTTGATTTTCAATTACTAAAACTCTTTTATTTTATCATTCTCAATTCATCGTTGATGTTTTATTCTCCGAATAATCATAAAATTTATTCTATTTATGGATTCAGTCATGCTTTTTCTATTGAATGGATTGGTTCTTTGATTATGTTTGGATCAATTATTTATCTATATTGATTTAGTTTTTTGCTGCAATATCGCTCCTTGAGTATATTGTCGTCGTTGGATTTTCTCAATAGGGATAGTAATTTATGTATTTTAAAAGTGATGAATGATTTTTCAAAAGGTTACATTTGGTTTAATTTTGGTTTATAAATCCATACCTTCCGATTGAAAATTTGGAGAATTGAATTCCTAATTGAGTTATCCAATGAATTAAGAGTTATCTAATGAATTAAGAATAATTAAAATACCGGATTTGTGCAAGGGATTCCCAACGCTCTACTGTTTGTCAAATTTGAGTATTTTTTCAGTTAAGCACTTTGATTCACTTTAATTTGCAATTAAAATTAATCTTTGTTCTCCATTACTTATTTAATATTTTCCTTTTGTTTCTTTATTCCTTCTACTATTCTTTTAATTTGTCTCCCTGTGGAATCGACACCCCAAAGCTGTGCTACAACTACCGCGTTATTCTTTGGGCGTAATCAAATTTTGGCGCCGTTGCCGGGGAGACAGTAGAAGAATTGTTAGATAATTTTTCTTTTCAGCAGTTTGTAAAGGCGGTAACTTCGTTCCCTCTTTTAGCTTATTGCATCTTTATTTTATTTTCTTTTTCTTTTTATAATTTTTTTTTTCTTCAATCATTTATTTGATAATTTTTCTTTTTCTGAGAAAATGAGTGAACACGAAGATCAACCCATTATGACCCTTCAAGATTACCTCCATCATACACGCACAGCCACACCATCATGCATTATATTTCCAGCCAATACTCGCCACTTAGATTTTAAGACAGGGATGATACAGTTACTCCCTACTTTTCATGGCTTGGAAAATGAAAATCCATATGTGCACATTAGAGAGTTTGAGGAAGTAGTTGCGACTTTTCATAGTCATAATGCAACTGATAACATTGTGAGACTTAAGTTCTTTCCTTTCTCTTTGAAGGATAGAGCTAAAAGTTGGCTATACTCACTGAGACCACGATCTATTGGGTCATGGAATGAGATGACTCAGATCTTCTTTAATAAATACTTTCCCCAACATAAGACCAATGCTTTAAAAAGGCAAATCTCCACCTTTGCACAAAAGGACAGTGAGACTTTGTATCAGTCTTGGGAGAGATTTAAGGAGCTATTGAGGATGTGTCCTCACCATGGGTATGAGAATTGGCGCTTAGTGAGCTATTTTTATGATGGACTTACACCTAGAGAGCGCCAATTTGTAGAGATGATGTGTAATGGTGAGTTCTTACAGAAAGATCCTGATGAGGCCATAGAATACCTCAATGAGCTTGCTGAAAAAGCTCACACTTGGACTGGACCTAGTGTTACTGATAGCATAAATAGGTCACGACCTGCAGGAAACCTAAATGGTGATGGAATTTACCATCTTAGGGAAGAAGATAACCTAAAGGCTAAGGTTGAGATGCTCACTAGGGAGCCAGAAGTGTTGAAGAATAAAGACTTAAAGCCAACACACATGGCTAATCATGCAGAGTCTTTTGGACCATGTTTTGTACGTGGTGAGGTAGATCACCTTGCCCAAGAGTGTCCCACATTTGCTGAGATGAGAGGGATGTATGAGGAACAATGTAATGCCTTAGGGATGTACAAGAAGCCTTTTACACCTTTCTCTGATACCTATAATCCGGGATGGCGTAATCACCCCAATTTTAGATGGAAGTCTGAAGACCAGCCACCTGCACAACCCCCTAGACCATATCATGCACCTTCATCTTCTAGGAGTCCTTTAGAAGACACTTTGCATGCTTTTATTGAGGCACAGGGTAAGACTAACCAAAAGTTTGAATCTTTGATTACGCAGGTTGTTGAAGAAAATAAGGAGATAAAGAGCCAAGTGTCCAAATTGATGAGCTCCTTGAGTGTGAATGAGCGAGGTAAGTTTCCTTCTCAAGCTCAATCCGTACCCCATGGTCAACACATGGCACAAGAGAATTTGAAGGATGTGAATGCCATTGTGACACGAAGTGGTAAGTCATTACATATTCCAACAACGAACAAATCAGAGGATGTGGAAGAGGATCAAAGCAATAGTGGTGCCGAGCTGCCCAAAGAAGCCGAGGTAATAAAGAGCCCAGTTAAGGTACCATTTCCTCAAGCTTTAAAACTGAATAAGTGAACTTTGGATCCTAACAATAAAATCTGGGAGAATCTCAAGCAGGTAAAAATTAACCTCCCTCTTTTGCATGTTATTAAACAAATTCCTACTTATGCAAAAGTTATTAAAGATTTGTGTACAGTTAAGAGGAAGCACCATGTGAAGAAGACAGCATTCCTGACAGAGCAAGTTAGTGCTCTAATTGAGCAGCGAATTCCTCCCAAGTACAAGGATCCTGGTTGCCCAACCATTGCATGCAGCATTGGAAATCATGAGTTTGGGCAAGCTTTGTTAGATTTAGGAGCTAGCGTGAATCTAATGCCATATTCTATTTATTTGCAGCTTGGTTTGGGTGAAATTAAGCCTACTTCTGTTGTGCTTCAGTTGGCTGATCGTTCAGTTAAGAAACCGAGAGGGATAGTTGAGGATGTTTTGATCCAAATTGACAAATTTTATTATCCTGTTGATTTCTTAATTTTGGACACTCAATCAGTTGTTGAGTCTAACTCTAAGATTCCTCTCATATTAGGTAGACCTTTCCTTGCTACAGCTAATGCACTTATAAATTGCAGGAATGGGTTGATGAAGCTATCTTTTGGAAATATGACCATGGAGGTCAACATTTTCCATATTGAGAAACAACAACCAGATGATGAGTGCCACCAAACATACATGATTGACGCACTCGTAGACAAAGGAGTTCATGCAACTCATGATTTTGATCCCCTTGAATATTCCCTTGTTAATTATGAGTTTGATACTATTAGTGATTCATCTGATGTTACTGATACTTGTGCTATTTTTTATGAAACTCAGGATTATGGCACACGGACTTGGCAACTGAAATTTGAGGAGTTGCCTAACAAAGGTGAAAGACAGATTCCTGTAAGTATGAAAGCATCAAGAGTCGAATTGAAACCTTTGCATAAATATAAAAATTATAAGGTTAAAATGAAAGCATTTCATGGTAAAAATATTCTTAGGAAGAGGTATGAGCCTAATGACCGAGTATACTTATATGATTCTAGACTCCATAAGCACTCAGGAAAACTTCGGTCTAGGTGGACTGGCCATTTTGTAATAAAGAATGTTTTTGTGAATGGGGTAGTAGAAATAGAAGATCCTAAGGATGGTCGGATCTTTAAAGTAAATGGTCAACGCCTTAAAGTATTAATTGATAGGCAAGTTCCGGAAGTGGAAGACATTCCACTTGTGGATCCAGTCTATCAACCTTGACCACACCATCCAGGTATGTTTTTCTTTATTTATTTGTTTTGTTTTGTTTTATTTTTTATTTTCTCTTATTTTCTTTCTTTTCCTTTTTGTTTACTGTTGTTTTCTTTGTTTTTGTTTATAGGTTGGTTTTATTCTGTCAGTTCAGGTTATCATCATTGGTGCGTAGCGAGCTACCCACGTCACTCATCAGGTGTATTCTACCATTTTCAGTTACTCTCCATTCAATTTTGATTCTTAAACATTGAGGACAATGTTTCATTTAAATTGGGGGGTGGTGGTGCAAATTCAGTATTTAAAATGCTTGTTGGATTTCTGTGGCATATTTTCATGTGTCAATTTTTTTTTAATTTGCATCACACGTGCATCATTTTCACATGTGTACTCATTCTCATTCATAACCATCTTCGTGAATTCACCAAACCCACCATAATCATTTTTGCTTAAGCATTCACAGAACCCTTAATGCACTTATCCAAGTTTTGTGGTAAGACGGTGGTTTGATACATGTAGCTAGAGAACTCTTTTGCTTAAGTATTCATGTGAGTTTGGAGAGAATTGAGAGCATACCAATGCAGTAAATTGTGATAAGCGTCTATTGATCTGTTGAATTGGGCACTTCTTTTGAGAACATCATTACATGGTTTGTGGTACGATGGTGGATATACTTGGGATATGACGAAGGTCAACTTAGGATTAACGTTTGAGCCTTTCAAGCTATCCCTTTCTATCATAGACCCCTAGTAGCCAACTTTGAGCCAATAAACACATGTAGTTTTTTCTTTTCATATGCCCATATCATCCATGCCTCTCCACATTGGAGTATAACCTATACACTGATTTTCTTACCCTTTTTTTTTTACTTCCAAGTGTATACTAGGTGTGGAATTTATATTTTCTTTCTTTTGTTTTTTCAAAAAAAAAGAAAAAAAAAAAAGAAGTTTGGTAGAAATGAAAAAAATACCAAATTGGCATGTGTTTGGCCATCATATTGTTGAAAAAAAAAAAGAAGAGAGAAGAGGAAGAAGAAGGAAAAGCATTATTATTTGATGATCTGAAAAGTTGGAGAGTACATCAAGTGAGAAGTGTGGTCTATTGAGTATTTAATAAAATTCCCCTTGTATGTACTTGGAAGTTTTTGAATCCTTTTTCTCCCTTTTTTCATATAGCCCCGAACCCAAGCCACGTTACAACCCTTTGTGTTGACCGTTCTGATCCTAAGTAAGCTTTTGGAAAGAGTGGTGGAAGTCTCATTTGTAAGTGTTTCTATCATAAGATCAATGTTTGCTTGTTGCTTGTACATAATTGCCTCATTTCCCATGAGAGTGTGTGTACACCCATTGTCAACTCCATAGAGAGAGCCCTTACACGAAACACTATTATACCCGTGAGTTATGGAGTTGAACCTTTTGCTTGAGACGTTCTTGATGTTGCATGTGTCAAAGTTAGTGGTAAGATGGTTATGGCTTGGAGAACACACACACACTCAGTGGATTGCTATAGGTGGATTGATCTTGTTGGGTTATTGGATTCCTTAGATTGTTTTGATATGTGAATCTGGAAAGTGTGACTTGATAGCCATTATGTGTGATTTTCTTTGGTCTCTCTCATTGTTTTGACATGAAAATTGCTAGGGACTAGCAATGAGTAAGTTGGGGGGTGTGATGAGTGTGCAAAAGTGTACTCTAAATACCCTATTATTAGATTAAAATACTAAAATGTGAATAGAAATCATAGGAATTAATGTGTATTCTTGAATTGAGTTTCTATTTACATTTGGATACTCCTAAGCATTTTTTTATGTTTAATTTCAGAGTTTATAAAAGATCAAGTCAAGCCCAGTCATATTCAAAGGAGGACTTTCCTGGGGTTTGAGAGCAATTTGGAAGAAAAGAAAAAGAAATCACAAAAGGAAACCACAAGAAGTCCAGATCCGAAATTCGCTAGGAGACAGTCTGGATATACTTTAGTATTTTGACCGTAACTTTTCACTCACATATCGGATTGATGTGATTATTGATGAGTTAGAAAGCTATCTTAAAGGGCTATAAATTTTCCTCTAATAATGATTTCCAAATTCGAAATCCTGGAGCATGTACGTGGCTGCCAAGATAAGTCCTAAAATTTAGGCGATTTTTTTATGCGGAAATTAAGATGACATTAGGGTTTCTTTCCTACCCTATATAAGGATATCATTAGCACGAAATAAAGGGAGGGGAGGAGGCACAAGAGGCAGATCTGAAAGGAGGGAGGAGGCACAAGAGGCATATCTGAAGAGAGGAGAAAATCACTTCCATGGCCACCGTTCGCTTCAGTTTTCTCTGGAGATTTTTGTTGTCCAGTATATTTGTGGGTAACTAAATTCTCAAGTAGAGCTAGGGATGAACTTTCACATTAGATGGTATTTTTAATTTATGTATTTGATCTTCAATTCCTAAAACTCTTTTATTTTATCATTCTCAATTCATCGTTGATGTTTTATTCTCCGAATAATCATAGAATTTATTCTATTTATGGATTCAGTCATGCTTTTTCTATTGAATGGATTGGTTCTTTGATTATGTTTGGATCAATTATTTATCTATATTGATTTAGTTCTTTGCTGCAATATCGCTCCTTGAGTATATTGTCGTCGTTGGATTTTCTCAATAGGGATAGTAATTTATGTATTTTAAAAGTGATGAATGATTTTTCAAAAGGTTACATTTGGTTTAATTTTGGTTTATAAATCTATACCTTCCGATTGGGAATTTGGAGAATTGAATTCCTAATTGAGTTATCCAATGAATTAAGAATAATTAAAATACCGGATTTGTGCAAGGGATTCCCAACACTCTACTGTTTGTCAAATTTGAGTATTTTTTCAGTTAAGCACTTTGATTCACTTTAATTTGCCTCCATTACTTATTTAATATTTTCCTTTAGTTTCTTTATTCCTTCTACTATTCTTTTAATTTGTCACCCTGTGGAATCGACACCCCAAATCAGTGCTACAACTATCGCGTTATTCTTTGGGCGTAATCAGATGCCAAATCAGATAAAATAACATTTAGATAACTTTGTTAATCAAGACATGTTTCATATCAAGCAGAGCCCTCATTTTCTTGGCGCTTTGAATTTTGAGGTCGTGTACCAGCTTGTCAAAAGAACCAAATATAGGCTGTTACCTAAGTCCCATATGAAGTTCTAGATTAAGTTATGTCCTTCCTCTGGTGACCACTGCTTTAGACTGGGGCAAGATCCTAGTTAGATCAAGGATCAGCCCTGGTACTCTTTCGAAGGTGGCTCTTACATATGCCATGCAAATTGGGTTAGTTCACTTAAGTAATCACCACCACCTGGCCTTCCAAAAATGATGAAGCGACAAAATCATTTAAGCTTTTGGGCCACAGATTACTTTCCTTGGATTTCTTAACTGTTTATGGGAACTGTGTAATACTTTACCGAGCAGAAATCTGGTGCCAAATGAGCTGGGTCAACTGAACAAAGTAGAATGCCAATATGCGTTACGACAAGCTCTATCTGATCCCATTTTCCACACATATAAATGATTGCTTTCTTGTAACATAATTAGTTGATCATTTCTAGAAGTTCCTTAAAAGTTTCAGACCAGTAACCGCCCATGACACTCCAGAAACTTGTCCTGAGATTGTAACACGTAACCTCTATCTGTGAAAGAGGTTAAATGGTGGGGCGGTTACTACTAGACAAGAATTATTTGGTAGTCAACTATAACATCCGCACATGGTAATTATGATAATGGTAGTAAAGGAAACTATTAGTGACTTTCCACCATGTGTCTATATACATTTCATATTTATCAACAAGATCATAACTTAACCCTACTGTTACATAACGATGCCTTCGGTCACCATTTGGCTGTATGCTTTTTTCATAGATTTTTGAACTTCTTCAAACTTTTGTATAGACACAGTGCTAAAGTCAAATAACAACACACCTTTATCCTTGTACACCATAGTATTAGGCAATATTTGGCTTCACATTTCTCTTTAATTATTGACTTTCTTTCGGCCATGATTTTGACTAATCTACTTAATTGGTTGATGTGTGTGTTTCTTTTCTGAAAAATAAAGGCTCTACTGAAAATGGGCATTCGCGGTGTTACAGTATCTGATGTTCGGGGCTTTGGTGCTCAAGGTGGCTCACCAGAAAGGCAGGGTGGTAAGTCTATCTTTTATAGGTGTTAACTTGACTGATTATGGTTGGAGATTTACTGATTGGATTGGTGGATTTTGACTTATCTCTAATGAAGATAATTCATTTTCTCAAATTTGCACCCTCTCCTGTAATCACACTGCATGAATCCAATCTGTTAGATCTGAAATGATCAAGTGTTTCATTAACTGGTGAATTATACTCGCATTTTTCATTCACTTTGAATATCACTTTTGTTGGTTGTTTTGTTTGCTTGTTCGTCTGTTTTGGTACTAAACAAAGAATTCTTTTGTTTGGTCTCACTTACTTTTATTTCTGCTCTTTCTTATATCATCACTAAGCTCTTTTTTAAAATGTTTTGTTTATTAATCTGTATTCTGTAGGGTCTGAATTTTCTAAAGACAATTTTGTTGCTAAAGTTAAAATGGAAATTGTAGTGAGCAAAGATCAGGTATTAAGACTCTAACTTTGTTGTATGGACTAGAAACTAAACCTTTAATTCCCTAGCAACTAAGTTGACTATTCATCACATTTCTGCGAAGGAAAAAAAATTGTGGTATATTTTGTCACTATATATTACTAATTGATACCTGCATGCCGTCCTCTCTTAGGTTGAGGTAGTAATGGAAGAGATAATTAAGGAGGCAAGGACTTGTGAGATTGGTGATGGCAAAATTTTTGGTAAGTTTCTTTGTTAGTTTTGATGAGTAGACTTGGACACCTTTAATTTCCTTCTTTTTTTCAACCTTAAAGCTAATGTACTGGTTATAGAACTTTTGTTCTATTAGCAGCTTTAATTTTATTTTTTCTTTCTTGGTAGGCTATTTATGTACAGTTATCTGAGTGATTTGCTTGTTTCTATATCTGTTGTTTTTTACACCATGTTTTCATGAAGTTATCCATTGCCTTCTCTTTGGTTTTAGTAATAACCAAATGCATTATGCTAGATCATGTTTGCAGCTTCCAAGTGTTTGTTATATTTCGGGCACTAATTTTGAAATGAATGAAAGTTGCATTTCTTAGAGACACCTCTCATTTTTATTGAATTTGAAGCCCAGGTAAGGTCATTTGGGGAAAGAAACGTCAGACCAACAAACACAACTAAAAGCTCAATTGTTCTTCTTTTCCTTGCTCTATTGCTTGATGAAATTTCTGCAGTTCTTTGGAAAACATCTTTGTTCAGAAATCTGAAACGATGCTGCTTACACTAGCCACAGAGAAAGTAGGAGTGAATATGGGAAAAGTACCATTGAGAACATACTCATTGTAGTTGCATAATCTACTTTAATATGATACTCAGGGAAACAGTTCTTTTTTCCTCTCAATGAGGGAAAACTTGGATAGATATGCTTTTAAAACAAACAGTGATAGGTGCTTTGTTTTTTTTGGGGTGTGGCGGGGGTGGGTGGGGGGGATAAATCCCTCTGTCCTTAAAGGTAAGGGTTTTTGATATGGGATGCAACCCACAGCCGGGGCTCTATGCCCCTACAAAAATTGCCTGGCAAAGAAAGAATAGAAGTGATTTGATCATACATTTATTGAAAGATAATTCCAACTTTAAAATTCCTACTTATCAGATTGTATGGCTACATTAGTACCATCTCAACATGTGAAACATTTTGCATCAAATTACTTAGTCAAAGTCCGACCGAAGTGACTAGTATTTGAAGTCTGGGATGGTAGGTGAGCCAAGTTGTTTCAGGTTGGCCAGTATTACAGAGAGAAACCCATGTACTTGTAATGGGGTTTTCCATTATAATTGAGTTATTTGTTTATTTTGATGGCTTCAGTTATTCTAATAAAAGACTTGGAATCTGTTTTCATTAATTGCGTAGTGGTGCCTGTGTCAGACGTGATAAGAATTCGTAGGGGTAACTCATTGCACTTTTGAATGATCATAATTGTGATATTTCATTTCCTTGCCTGAATTACCACCTCAAAATGTACCAAACTTATCTTCGATGTTTGATTTCTAGGGGAGCGCGGGGAGAAGGCAGAGAGGATGACAGGAGGGCGAGCTGACATGTCTGCTACTGCACGACCTGTTGAAGGTTGAATTGAGCAGTCGAGATTAGCATCTAAAGACTTTTCCTTTACTTTTCTGCAACCTGCTCTAGACAACCCCAGCTCAGTTCCCTGCTCCTCCTTTAGAGCTTAGAAGCTCGTGCTACTTTGTTTTCCTAGAGTTTTCTTGCGAAGAATGGAAATAAAAGGAAAGACCAGTCTTGTTGCTTCTCTCTCTAAACAGCAGTAACATTTGAGAACCGAAAGCTCAATGAGACCTGAAGAACCATTATACATAAGCTATTTCTAACGCCTTGTAGAGATGGAATTATTCTAGCGGCTGTTAAGAACAGAAAACTTATGAAATTGAAACCTATAAAGGAAATGCATGCAAGAAGAGAAAATTATGAATGGAGCAGAAAATGCTCTAGATGACCCAATAAACAAAAATTTGAATAGATTATTCAAAGTGGAAAAATAGTTGATTGAAATTAGGGTCTTGCGCACAATTTTGATATTCTCCTTACACAAATAGTTTATCAATATCGAATCTAGCAGCATCGTCAATTTCTCTCTGTTATAAGTTGATTCGGGATATCTCTCCAGCATCAGAGAATGACATGATTCTGTGATGAATGCCAGAAAAGAGAATAGCATGATTCTCCTTGAATCGTTGAGCACCATATGGAGGGTCTTTTTACTCTTTTAAAGCTGCCCAATAGAAATTCAATGATGTTGAGAATGAGATGATAATAATATAGTGTTGAATATACTTCTGTCTGTGTATACGCAATACTAATTATGATATATTTTTAAGATATACTAACTATGATCTTATGATTACTAGAACGTATTAGAAATGAAAACTTAAAATAATAATAAAAAAAAGAACCAAGAAGGGAAAAAAGGAATAATTTTAGCGAATGTGTATTTTTCTGTAGTTTTTTTTTTTTGATAAAATGATAAATTTTATTCATAAATAATCAATCACTACATTGCTTTTCATCACTAATCAAGTTGACTATTACAGCAGGTCCCTCTTCTACCCAAATCTGCATCTCTTCCAATGACAAAGCCAATTTGGCCCAATGATGTGCTACCTCATTGCCCTCTCTCCTTGAGAAATTAATCTTCTAGCTGTATATACTGTGCAAAGTCTTCTTCACATCTTCTATGATCTGTCCATACCAGGTCCAATTTTCTTCTGCACTTTCCACTGCTTTTATTACCACTTGAACATCCCCTTCAAATATAACTTTTCTAAAACCCATATCTGTGCACAGTTCGACAACTTTCCTCAAGGCTAAAGCTTCTGCTACCACTGACTGAGACACCATATTAAGAAGTTCACAACAAGAAGCCATTATCTCCCCTTCACAATTTCTGATTATGACTCCTAGTCCCACTCTCTGCTGCTCCCCATCGATTGCAGCATCAAAATTGACCTTGAGCAATCTGCTACAGGTTTCTTCCAAGTCTGCTTTTCTGTTCTTTGTACCTCTCTTCTCATCATATCATCTTTCTTCTCCTGTGCCTCTTTATACTCTTTTATGTATTGCTAAAGAAATGTTGATTACCTTAGATGTACTATCAAACAGGTTATCAAAAACTACTTTATTTCTTCTGTGCCAAATTCCCCTTAGAATAACTGCCATTTCCTCTACTTTTTCTATCCTAAGATTTGCACTCAGTTTGTCCCACAGATCCATGTAAGTCCTCCCCAACAGCTGGCCATTTGTGCACTGCAGTTCCCTTCTCAGTCCACACATCATTGACAGCTGGACATTGCTAAAGAGCATGCATTATAGTTTCACTTTCTAAATTGTCACCAATCATCCTATTATTTTTCTGTAGTTGATATTGAAGAAACCTACTTAAATCATAGGAAAATGTTATTTGTACTTACTTCTTACATAATAATACATGTTGATGTGTCAGTTATTAATATGCTGAAATCTATAAAATTTGAATTTAAAGAGAAAATTAATAAAATGAGTTGTACATAAAATTATAAGAACATATAAAATTAATCTCCAAAGGGCCTTGCCTTGGAGAGGTTCCCCGACATAAAAAAAAAAAAATTATATGAAAAAAGTTAAAGATTTAAAATTGAAAAGTGTTTGAGTGATTGGATGTTTGGGAAGGAAATATGAGAAATTCTGATATGAGATGGTTTGTGTTCCCAAACAAGCCCTTAGTAGATCAAAATCTATATTGATATACTTCTAACATCTAAGACTAAATTACCTAGTGATGGAAACTATACTTTGTACCAGGCATTTGCCTATTCTTTGATAAATATAATTTATTTACTTATAAAAAAAAAAAAACATCTAAGACTAAATTATATCCAAAAGTCATAACATTTTGACGTCATTTGACTCATCTAAGCATGTGCAGATCGCAACTCGAGTTCTGGAAATTTATGCAGAAAAGCACAATCTGACAAATTCTGACCTTTGGTTCCTTTACATACCATATCAAATTCATATTAATTCCCAATAACCTCAAACAGATTCTTTTTATCTCATTGACTCACATATCTTTACATACATATGAATTTCATGAAAACCCATTACAAATTCAGCATTATAAAACTCTCACAAATCTCGGCATTTTTAATAAACCAACCCACCGAATACACCCATTCCCTCTTTTGACCACGACATTATAATCAACCTTCAAAAATTTTCATATACCTCAACCAAGCCATTAAGTCACCTGACTCCAAAACAAAAACACAATCATAGACAACCCCGGTTCTAGAAGAACAACGACCCTTTGAGCCACGAAAATAAAGGATAATTACATGGGTAAACCAAGAGAGTATCTTACCCAACTTGGAGTGATGGTCGGCTGGATTTCAGGGGCAAGGCGGCGCTGCAAAGAAGGTTTGACGGAGCAAGGCAATGTGGCTGGACAAGGTGCAGCGGCCTCCACTAGTCACGGTGGCTGGCTTAGCACGGAGAGAGAGAAAGAGTTATTGAAAGATAGACAGTCAGAACCGTATACGCAAAGAGGGAGACCGAGACAGAGATACGAGGATTAAGGGGCTTACCTGCGGCTTCATGTGACTTCGTGAGTGGCGAAGGTTCTGCGCGACGTGGAGAGGGGGCGGCCTGAACACGAAGAGGGAGAGAGAGTGAGATTGAATGAGATATATATATATATAGAGAGAGAGAAAGAGAGAGAGGGACACAATGAAGAGAGAGAATGAGAGGCACTGGCGGAGACACACAAAGAGAAAGACTTACCGGCGTCAGCGACGGAAACTGGGGACCGAGGGCGTCGGAGTGAGACGTCCAACGAAAAAAAAAGATCATGAAGAAGAGAGACCGAGGGAGAGAGAGAGAGAGAGAGAAGAGACTGATCGGCGAGGAGCGGCGGCTGTGTGAAAAAAAGGAAGAATGAAGGGTTTCAAAGATGGACGGGAAATTACAAAACGTTGGGATGGTTTTAAAAAATTTACAAGTAATACCCTTTTACTTGTACCAGAGGCATTAATTTCGACCAGCCAAAATACCAAAAAGCGGCCGAAACATCCTATCTGTCTAGAATCTGAACTGGACAATCCTGAAACTCCGAGAGTAACGAAATAGTTTACAAAGGGTCCGCTGGGAATAGGATATGGTGTGAATAAAGATTTTACACCACACAAATGTTGCTTGACATGTATGAATTTTATAGAAGGTAAACTAGAATTCATTGTGGGGAAAAAATCGAATTACAAGAATTTCTCCCCTCACCCGCGCTTCTCCCCTCCTATCTCTCTCTTCCGAACCCAAAGGTCTAATTTTTAATTCCCCTTTCTCTCGCTCTCCTCAAGCTGAAGTGAGGAACCTCGTCCTTCAATTGATTTGTCAAGCCATCACACACTAAGGAGTTTATCCTCTCTTTATTACACCTTGATTGACCGAATTGACTTCTATACTTGGTCTTAATCACGGGTAACCCAATATGAGAATTTTGGTGAATGGTGGCTAGTGTTTAATGGTGGGAATAATGGTGGTGTATGGGCTATAGTGATCTCGGGTAAGGTGGTAATGAGGCACGGCAAGGTCTCTCTTGGGTGCTAGGCGCCACTTGAGTGATTTAGGGTTGGAAAATAGGTGAATGAAGCTAAGGTTGGATGTGTGTTTCGACCAAGGGTAGCGATGGGATTCGGCTAGGGCTTAGGTGGATGGTAATCTCCTAAATTATTGGGATTGAGATGGGCTTAGGTGGATGGTGATCTCCTAAATTATTGGAATTGGAATTTCAATTTCAATTTAGAATGGGTTGGCCGAATATAGGGATAAATGATAGGGTTGGATTTGATTTGGTTGGGGATAGGATTTGATTGAGTCAATTAAGGGATAATGACTAATCAAATAGTATATGGAAAGATATGGTGGGGGAAAAATGGTAAGTAGGGTTTCGGTCAAACTAATTAGGCTATGCCCAAATGTCTCAATATGCTAAGTAGGGTTTTGATTGATGGTTGGCTATGGAAAGTAGTGTGGGCATGTATGGAAGGTGGTGGGGCTAGGGTTGGTAGAATGGTTTGGCAAATGGGAAACTTCAAGAATTCTCAAGGAAAACTTATGAACATGCAAGAAAATGCATGAATACAAGAATAACTTGAAGATCTCAATCAAAAATCTGAGAAGCAAAGTGCCCCTCCAATCAACCACACTCACAACAATCACAAATATAAACTCTAAAGAACAAAAGATAACCAATCAACTTTGATTCAAGAATTGCACAAAGATTGAAAGGAAACCTCAAATGATAAATAAAGATAAATAGAATCACATCTATTCACGAATTGTAAGGTGTGATCCTTCTTATTGGGGATTTCACGATTGCACCCCAAAAATCCCAAATACTAAGCACCGAATAGAGAATCCTAGGCACAATGGCCGGCCACACAATGGACCTTGAAGGGAGTGATACCCCAAGACCAAGGCCTTCACCACTTGGGCCAACCCCTTGGGGTTTTTTCATATAATTATTACCTATTTATTACAACTTTTCCAAAATTTTAAACAAAACATAAAAGATAATACAACTTTTTTAAATTTCAAAACAAAAATAATAATTATATTTTAACAAATTTTAACTTTATAATATTTTTATTAAATTTTCTTTCTTTTTTTCCAAAACCCAATAAAACATTTTAACTCAAATCATTTCATTACTATTCACAAACCATTTCACATTCACAAAATTCTCATATCATCTTTTTCCCAAAAATCCCCTAAGTATAAAGGGACAAAACTTCA
Organism: Carya cathayensis; assembly: GCA_011037825.1. NCBI lineage: Eukaryota > Viridiplantae > Streptophyta > Magnoliopsida > Fagales > Juglandaceae > Carya > Carya cathayensis. The sequence continues at coordinate 537,279 of QGSO01000275.1, forward strand.
GGAGCGAAGCTGGACAGTAATGTAACTCCAGAACTTGTTAAACGGGATTATCATTTGCTGCCCTTAAGAACTCTTAAAAAGATGAATATGGGACTATTTTTGTGGGAAAGAAGAGTATGACTTTTTTTTCCCCCTTTTGTGGAAAAGAAGAATATAGGACTAAATGATGATAAATTAAAGAATTGAGCGTAGATACTTCATATGAGGGTTTCACTCTTGCTGTAACATGGTAGTGCTATGCTCAGATTAAGGAAGCTAAGTGAACACTTGAGAACAACTGATGTAAGTGGTTTTGGTTAATCTGAGTGAAAACCTGATTTCATGAAAGTTTTTATGTTAGTGTTCTGTGATTGTATTTACTCCATGGCATGTATGTTACTAAATGATGAACTAAGTTACTTTAATGCACATAAAATGTGCGACATGAGCCATTTTACAGAATGATGTTTACATGAATTGATGGTTGATGAATATATGGATATAATTGTTACAATAATGAAAACATATCCCATCATGATGAATGAATAAGACACATGCATTTGAATGTTTAAAATGATGAATAAAATGTCAACAAATACATAAGGGCCTTAATGAATGGATGAATGTGCACCCATAGTGAAGGGTGTTTACATGAAGGTGTGGTATTTTAATGAAATGTTGCCTGAATGGTAGTTGGGTGAAGGACGTTTACGCGAAGCCATAGTTACTTTAGGAAGTTGAGGTCGCACCGAAGGACATTAATATGATGGCGTGATTAATATATGAATTAAATGATTTCGTTTACTTGGAAGAAGGACGTAATTCCTTTTTAAATGATTACTTGTTAACACCTAGGGGTTGGCTTCTTTATGTACCGAGAATGGTAACTGTAATTTACCTAAAATTGTTTTTCATATACATATAAAAAAAGACATGCACATAAAGAAGCGACAATAAATTACACTTAATCTATTTTGATTAAGTTGTCTTTTGCATGTCTTTTTTTTATATGTCGTTTTTCATGATATCTGTTTGATCTAGGTTTGATTTTGTTGCACTTTTTTCATTGTTATAATCCTTTTCGGTTTTTTACATGGAGACAGATTTTTTTGGGCCGATATAGTTACTGGGAAGGGCAAAAGACAAGTTAGTCAATACATTTAAGGATTTGGGAGTACGTGACCAGTTGGTGGAGGCTTGCGAAAATCTGGGATGGAAAATACCATCGAAGATACAGGCTGAAGCAATTCCTTAGGCGCTTGATGGTTTATTTTCTTACTTTATTAATCATTTTCTATCTTGCTGTGTTTTAATTTCATTGTTACTTTTTTTGACAATAAATTAAAAAAAAAAAAAAACCTTAGTTATGTTGTTTAGGGGTTGGGGGAATTTACATGAAATACCAAGTATGTGGCTGGTGATGGGTTTAGGACAAGATTATGGTACAATGTTTGGTGTGGGCATCAAAGTCTTGAGGTGGCCTTCCCAAAATTATTTAACTCTGCTTGTTATAAGGAAGCTTACTTAAGTTGTATATCATTTGTAGTGTTTGTATGATGCTCTCTTGTGGGATGTGGATTTTATTATAACAACACAACCAGGAGCTGGAATTACTTACCTTGTTTTTGGATCATTTGAATTTGGTTCACCTTAGAAAGGGTATCGAGGATAAGATCTACTGTGCGCCCTCAAAGCATGGGTTGTTTGATGTAAAATCAATCTACATGACATTAATCCATTCCCTTAGAAGACCATCTATTGGATCAAGGCATTGGGGAATTTATAGGTCATCTATTTTTGTATTGGGAGGTGGTAAGTGGTCTCTGGATTTTTGTTCGTTTTGTTTCAATTAGATTGGGTTATGCCTTGCCTTGTGGAATTTTAGGTGTATTGGAAATGGAGGTTGTTTGTTGTTTGTTATGGTGTATATCGAGAGCAAGAAACCACTAGAGCTTGAAGAACAGGGAGAACATGGGAGGGCGTTAAGGATTTATTCTTTAAAGCCCTTTTATCACTAAACGTGTGCTAATTTCAATTTTCATTTTTCAAGCTTTCATGACTTCTTTGCTTTATTTCTCGTTTCCTTTCTTCCTTTTTTGGTAAGTAAAAAATCATGGGGGTGCCTTGATTGGTGTTTCTCATCAATCTCATATCTTAACCCCAAGGGGTGGTGTAGTGGTCTTGGAGCGAGCCATATAAACCGGGCATCCTAGGTTCGAAACTCCGCATTCACACTCTTGGGGACATCAAACTGGTAGAATTTTCCCTTGAAATATTCGAGATGCACTGCAAGAAACTCACCGTCGAACGTTTGTTCAAACCTGGGATTAGTTTGAATTTTGTCCCGGGCACCCGGTGCCAATAAAATCTTATCAAAAACAGATGTTGAATGCTCCTTATGATCATTAATGAAGTTTAATCCATATAAAACAATAAAGTTGAAGGTTTTTTTTGTTTGTTTCAAATGAGTATGTTTCTTTCTGCTTTGCCAATGAGTTGTTGATTTCATTTTATTCTTTTATACACAACTTATTGATTTCTTGACCTTTTGTACATTTCTTGGCAACCAAGCAGAATAAATTGTACTGTTTACTTTAATTTTATTTGTGAGTCAAATTTAATTTTCTCTACTATATTAAAATACTCATTTCTCTCGGAGCTTCTCTATTTTAGGAAAAGACTTGATTGGACTTGCTCAAACGGGTTCGGGCAAGACAGGAGCTTTTGCTCTTCCCATTTTGCAAGCACTTTTAAACTCTCCAAAAGCATTCTTTGCTTGTGTGCTATCCCCTACAAGGTTTCATATGTGACCCTTGGTCAATTCTTGTAGGATAGCTTTTTATTTCTAATTCTAGGAAGTGCGTCTGAATTGATAAGAGATTTGGTTTCTATGTTTTGCTATCACTCATCCTCTGCTATTTCTAGGGAGCTTGCAATTCAGATTCATGAGCAGTTTGAAGCTTTAGGATCCGGCATCGGTGTTAAGTGTGCTGTGGTGAGATTTTGGCCAAAATTGGTATCCAATTACACTGTTACTTTTGATGATTTTATTAGTCACATTATATTTCAACTACATGATGGTATGCAAGATGTATTTCCTTCACATAAGTAACTTTTGGCTTCGGGAATATGTAATTTTGGCTTCGGGAATATGTAATGTAGTTCCTGCATTTTACAATCAATTTGTACTCTCGTTTCTACACTTTTACAGCACAATGTTTTTCTGGTAATAAGCATGCAATGATCAATGTTCTATGTTATTTGATGTTATCTTCTATCAAGATTAATTAATCAATTAAATATTTATTTATTTTTATATTGTGCTTATATTGAGTTTCTCACTAGTCCATGAAAAATTTACTATAAGCCGATTTGGGAATAGGTATTCTTAGTAAGAACTGTCATTCGCAAAAATATAAAATCTGGCCTCATTCTATACTATTAATACTTAAATATGTGAATTATACACGCCTAAGAAGAGAATGTGAAATTCTCATGGGATTCCAACAATACCAATGCTTAGTACGATAGGTTGGTGAGTGAGATTCTACATTGTTTGGGAATGAGAAGTTCTTGGCCTTTATAATTAAATAATTAATGAAGTTCCAATTGTAATCTTGATTAGTAATTTTGGAGTATGGGCACAAATGTGACTTGGGTCGTCATTGGGTTGTTGCAAATTGTATAAGAGCCAAACCCAACCATATTTGTTGGACTTGAGGCATGCTTCTTTGTTAGAATGGTTTGATGAGGACGTTGGTGATTTGGGGAGTAGGGGAGGGAGATGCAATAACCTAAGTTTAGTATTGAGGGTGGTGAATGAGATTTCACATTGCTTGGGAAAGAGGATTGGTTTCTCTTCTTTTTTCAAATTCATCTCGCCTTTCATAGGTTTGGAACCTTATGTTGAGCATGAATTGATTTTTATACGTTATAATGATTTCAAGGAGCTCCAATTGCAACATTGACTAGTCCTTTTAGAACAGGGTCCAGATGTAGTTTGATCCTTTGTTGAGCTTTTTACACCTAAATTTAACTTTGTGGAAGAAAGCATTAGTCTTAAACTCAAATGGCAGTGGAAGCAACGATGCCTGGAATGGAGCAACCTCAATATGTGCAGGAGCAATGGTTCTCGCAATGGCTCTAGCAGGGTGAGTATCAAAAGACCTATTGTAGAGGGAGACCCCATATTATTCTTGTGACTCCCCCAAATTCCGCTTGGGATTGAACGGACATCTGAAGCGTCAGGACATTCAACACATGGTTACCTGCCCCCGTTCATGACATATAAGATGCAATGTTCCTAACATGCATCTAGCATTATGCAATATTCGCAGCGGATAATTTTTTTTTTCTTTTCTTGAGCAATACTATGCACCAAACTTATAATATCCCAAATAGTTAAATCGTAATCCAAGCATGCTTAACAAATTAAACATCCACGATTTTAGTATGAGTCTTAGAAGCCTATAACCTCAAAAACATGGGAGACTAAACTCCATATTTACATTACCATAATACACTATTGAGGAAGTACGTCGAGTAACTCACGTAACTTGACTAACGAGGCCAGAAAACTGTCCAAAAACTAACTATGGAAGTTGTAAGCTCCGCGTCGTGTCTGCGGCGTCTAGTCAACCTCTTACAGTCTATGAATGTCTGCTCCCTGCTATAATCCTGACACATTGCCTACCATTCGGGGGGAATGGTAGTTGGGACTACCACGGTGAGATTTAATAACAAATCTCAGTAAGTTAACAAGAAACTCCCACACAGGTTAAATATTTGATTACAAATTGTACGACCATGTGTGGAGGTTGACACCTACCCAGTGTTGAGTGGTCAAGGAAGTTCGTGACTTGATGACACGAGAGTCAATGATCAAAGTCGTGGTGAACAGCAGTTGTAACAAAAGTGCTTAAACCCCAAGGGCGTGGTGGTCTTGGGGTGAGTTGTATAAACTGGATGTCTTGGGTTTGAATCTCCGCATTTACTCTTGTGGCCATTAGACTAAGGGCTTGTTTGGAAAATGTTTCCATCACAAAATTCTCATTTCATCTCTGCCCATCTCATTCCCAAACACCATTCAAATACAAATATTTTCAAGCTAATGATTACAATTTTTTCAAACTAATCGTTACATCTTTTCTAAACTTTCAAACAAAAAATTCAAAAAATTCAACCTTTTCAAATTTCCAAACAAAAATAATATTCTAACAATATTTTAACTTTATAATATGTTTTATTTAACTTTTTATCTCATTTTCCAAAACCCAATAAAACATTAATTCAAACTATCTCACTACTATTCACAAAATATCTTACTACTATTCACAAAATATCTTACTACTATTCACAAAATTCTTATCTCGTCTTACTCCCCAAGCACTTGTGGGAAACTTTTTGCCAAGGGCTTGTGCACCATTGAGATTAGATGAGACTTTATTCCCAAATACTTGGTGCCAATAAAAAAAAATAGTTTTTGATAAGTAACTGCTTATTTTATTTTGATACCTAGTGCCAACAAAAAATGTGCTTATTTTATTCTTTTTATAAGTAATAAGCATTCAAGGAATCATCAAGAAACTTGATCTCTTTGGAACGAAAGGAATGGCTTTTGATAATAGGGAACGTTTGATGGAAGGGTCAAGGACTTTTTCTTTCATACATTGTTACTCTAGGCTTCTGCTATTGTATTGAATGGGATTAGTTTTAATGACTTTTATGCTGCTTTTCACAGTGCTTAGCTTGTAATTAGGTTCATCTCTTGTATACATCTTGTGTACCTGGGTCATGCCTAATTATGTGGATATATAAATTCTTCTTGTAAAAAAGAAAAGAAACTTGATCTGGTGCCAAGTTTTCTAGAAATCCTATATCAAGGAGTCTTTATTTTACTAAAAGGGTATATTTATGGTCTTAATGTGGGAGAGAAGTCTATAACCTATCTTTATATGAATCATAATTGTTTTTTGAGAAGTATGAATCATAAATGGAGTTGGGAGTCTTTACTGTTTTTGTCAGTAAGGTCTAAGCATATAGCCATGAATGATGTTGCAGTGAAAATATGTTTCATTATATATAAGAGTATTGCAATGACAAGAAAACTCTGCTGAAGGTTTTGATGCTATGATTGTTAGGTTCAATTTGGACGATATTGGGGTTGGATAGAAGTTTCTTTTTATATTTGCATTTTTTTTATATTGGGATTGGATAGAAGTTTCTTTTTATATTTGCATTTTTTTAATGTTGATGATTTTTTTTTTATTATTATAATTTTTTGGGTGAGCAATGTCATCGAATCCTTTTAAGAAGCATCTCCATGAATTCTTTGTAGCTTGTTGGGGGAGTGAACATGAAGGAACAGATTAAGAACCTTGAAGCGCAGCCACACATTATTGTAAGTGCTTATATTTTTCTGTTGACAATTTTGGTAACTTTTTGCATTATCGATAATATGTGAATTTTTTATCTCTTTTTTCTGTATTGTCTATGTTGGATTGCAAAACTGCATAGGAGTCCATTTTGAAGGTTGAAAGTTTTTAGAATTTGTGTGTGGTTATAATAGTTTTTTATGACGAAAACAAATAATTTTGAATTTGTTATAATTATAATACTGATTTGTATGATTTACAAAAGGTCGTTGATTATATTATAATTTTTCATCTTTCGGATGAAGATATGGGAGCTTCTCTTAAAGTGATGACCTCCCTTTAGGTGAAACTCAAAAACTTGAAATGTTATTCCAATAAAAAAGATTGCTGCTACTCAGCCCCATCATTTTGCCCCCTCAAAGTTACCACTAGTTCAAATTGGTTTTTTTTTGTGTTATTTTATTTTATTTTTATTTTAATTTTTTAAATGTTAAAGAAAAAAAAATACACAAATGCACTAGTGGTAACATTTTTAACCATTTTTTTTTAAAATTCAAATACACTAGTGGTAACTTTGAGGGGGCAAAAAGATTCGACTAACTAGCATTATTCAATAAACAAAGTCCTCCTATTGAAGGGGTGCTATAGTTATTTCATAAAACGAAGTGGCTCTATTGAAGGGTTGTTCTCTTTGCATACAATTACTAGATGATGATTGTCGATGTACATAAGTCGACATGGCTAGAAATTCAGAGTTCAGTGGCTCCAGGAAGGTGATATCTTGTTGTTCCACAAAAATTCTGTTGGTCATGCATTGCTTGACTTGGTCTAAGGTTTGTAGGCAAGTTTTGACCTTGGATTGGATTGTTGTGGGTTGTAGTGTGGTGGGCATTATCTTTATTCGAACATCCTTATTTCTGATGTTGATAGGCTTTTTCAATCCCAAATATAATTTCTTACTTAACGTACAAATTATTAACAAGGTCTAATAAAAGGTAAATTACATTTTTCAGCTTTGAACTACCTCCCTTTTTCTATATGCACACTAAACTAGGAAACGTGGTAATGTGCACTAGTCTTAGTGAAAGTACTAGGCAAACTTAAGCGCATGCGCTGTCTAGAGCTTAGGCACAGATATGGCGTTTCTGCAAGTGGCACTTATTGAAGTAGAGCTCACATTTTGAACAATGATGTATGATAACAAAAAGAAAAGGAAGGTTTAAAATGAAAGATGGTAATGTATTTAGCCTATGAACTCAATTTATTAGAGTATTATACATCATATATATCACATATGACAACTTTTGCTGTCGTGATACATTAATGATAGTCAATTCGATTAAATATTTAAGAATATTTGTTCACGTCTGTTTCTAGGTCTTGAATTGATATTTTAGTATTTAAAAAAAAAATTACAAAGCGTGCTTTTATGCTATAAGCTTACATAAAAAGTGCCGAAAGTGCGCTTTTTTAAATTCGCTTCGCCTTTGGTAAGCAAAAGGTTTCAACCTTGGTGCTTAAGCACACTTTTATCTACACTGATGCGCTCCCTAAAGTACCAATAGGTTTCAATGTGCACTAGCTGTTAAGATACAACTGTTGGGACTTTGTCATATGGCCTACTTTTTTGTTCAACTTGATGAGCAGATCCTAGTTAAAGGTGCACAATAAAACATATTAGCAGTTGGGGTGCACATTGCAACTTTTTGTTGTTGTAGATTGCATATTTCTAATTGGGTGGTAGTTCAGGATGTGATAATATTTCGTATAATTTATTTTGGTGACTCCTGTCTCATGTTAGGTTTTTGCCTTTTGTGCTTCCCTTAGTATGGGGTTGAAATGCTCCTATACATTTGGTTGCACTTCTTCCAGGCACTCATTTAGTTACCTATTATATGTATTGAAGATAATATTACTTGTCCTTTTGCTTTCGCTTTTTACTCCTGAATTTGAGATGTGTTTGCTTGGCCCTTTTACCATATGAACCACAAAGCTTGCATTTCTTAATGTGACAAAAGATTGGATGGTACTAGTTTTGAACTTAATTATGATGACAATTAATAGAAAAGATTATATTTGGTTGCTAATTTAAAGAAACATGATATTTACTTGTGGAATGTAACTTAGTCACTAAAATTGTGTATGCCAGCAAATTCCTTCATGTTCAAGCGTTGTAATTCTCAATTGCCAAGAGCTCCTTTGAATTTGTTTGGTTTAAATCCGGAAACCAATTTTTCTGCCTATTTTAATTAGATTTTTAATCCACTTCTAATGTTAGTTATATATCATTCCTTTGTAGGTTGCAACACCTGGTCGCCTTTTGGATCATCTTTGCAATACAAAAGGTTTCTCCCTTTGTACATTGAAGTATTTGGTACGGTTCCTTATTCCATGTTGGCTATTTACTTTTTAGGAGTTTGGAAACAATTTGATAGGAGATTGATGAATTAATTGATGGATTTGAAATTACGAGATGAATTAGTCTTTACATGAATATTAAGTGCAGACTGCAGTACTTTAGCACTTGAGTTTCAAATGCTTGTTTACGAAAATGAAACGAGTACCTGATAGTCTGATAAAATATTCCCAATCGTAACCAGGAATTGCTTGAACAAAATCTTTGAAAAATAAATTACCTAAACAACAAATGAGAAATCAGAATTTGTTTTAAGTAATGCATTTTTATACCATTCAACTGTCCATTTTTGGGGTAAAATTTTACTTTTGTGGTCTCTGTAATGAGTTCTTTTATTGGTTTTTGTAGTGTTTCCATCCCATATTTTGTGGAGTCTGTTGATTAAATCTAAATTATGTGGGAATCTAATATGTTTTCTAAAGTATGAGCTTTCCTCTCTGTTTTTAATAACTTTTTATACTTAATGCAAAATAAAAAAGAAAAATCACCTTGCAACAAATTTTTTCTCCTAGAAGAAGAAATTAAAAGCATCTCTATTATGGAACACATGTTTGCTAAGATAAAGATAAGATGATACCACCATACATTTTTATTTTTTGGATAAGTGATGTAACGACACATTGAAAATCTTCAAATCTCGTTTGTTTTGTCTTTTTTTGTTTGCAATAAATGTTAAATATATTTTTTTTCAACTTTTATCTTTTTGAGAGGCACATGTGAAGTATTGAAATATAAACCCCTAGGGGTTGGCTCAAGTGGTAAAGGCTTTGGTCTGGGTGGTATGCTCCCTCCAAGGTCTAAGGTTTGAATCCTCTTAGGTGCATACAATCTCTAGGTGCCATTGGATTGGAGGCTTTTCCCCAAGGTGCACTTGTGGGAAATTCCTTGCTGAGGGCTTGTGCACCCCTAAGATTAGTCGGGATGCAGTTCTCGGTGCCAATAAAAAAAAGTATTGAAATATATTTTGCTCATTACATGATTTGTTTTGATATATTTTTTTCGTGTGTATGATTTATGGTATATCTAATAGTAACTGTTGATTTATGGTATAGCGTGGTTAAGACATGCTATTGGAAAATGGCAATTAATGCTTTGCATGATGTGAGATTTGCCAGCCTTGGAGTGTGCATCCTCAGATTATATTGTTTTATATGATATTAACAACATAAAAATAAACATTGTGGGGCAAACTAAAGTATCTATTCTTCCTACCCATTTTGCAATCCACAAACTTCACCACTCTATTATGTTTTGATCTTGTCAGCAATTGATGCTTTACTCATTTAATTTATCCTATCTTTTTCTTGTCTTTTGGTTATGGTAACCTCGGTACTCTTATATTATTCCTCAATGTAATGGGGATAGTTACATTAGTTCCTTCTCTGTCAGGTTTTAGATGAGGCTGATAAATTATTGAACGAGGAATTTGAGAAATCGATTGATGAAATTTTAAATGTTGTTCCTCGTGAGCGGAGCACATATTTATTTTCTGCTACAATGACGAAAAAGGTATGTTTAAAAGGGTTTTGTTGATTTGTGTATGTCTTTCGCATTATATCAGCATAAGTATTAGTTTTTTCCTGTGACGTTTGGACAAGAGAGGATGGGAAGCACAGTGGGTGTTGAGATGAAAAACAACATTTATATGTTGGTCCATATAATTTTTTTCCCCACTCACTGATGTTTTAGGTTAAGAAGCTCCAAAGGGCTTGTTTAAGAAGTAATGCTGTGAAGGTAATAAGAATCATTATTCCGTACTTCATTTCAATTTTCGATGATGATTGTCCCAACTTTTACAATTTTCAGTTTCTGGATTATTTCAGATTGAAGTAGCATCAAAATATTCAACTGTTGACACACTATAGCAGCATTATTGCTTTTTGCCAGCTAAGTACAAGGTTTTTCCTTTACCCACCCAGTGTTTAACTCCTCAAGGTGTCATATGAAAGAATGGATGGACATGTATGCCAAATATAATGGTTGGTGATGGGTATTATTAGGGAAATTATCTTGGTCTATCTTTAGCAAATCATTCCCAAGTGTTAACACAATTATTATTATTATTATTATTATTATTATTATTATTTATTTTTAATTTTTTTTTTAAATGATGGGGGAACCATCCCATGGCAGAGCCCTTACAACTCATCCGTGGAACCTAAACCCTTGGGGAGACTAGCACAACGACCCACCGCCATGGCGCCTCTCACTTTAAATCGCAGTTTGATCCTAGAGGAAATCGAACTTGTGACATGGGGCTTATGCACACAAGTTCTCCCTTACCACTTGGGCTACCACTGGTGGGTCTCAGGTCTTAGCACAAATAAACTAAGAAAAAATCTATTTATCATCTTAATTCTATCATTCTCTCATTATCCTATGATGTGGTATTAGATGATAGGTTCACAAATGAAATATAATAAATAATCTCCAATCATCTAATGTCACATCATAGGATGATAGGAGGATGATGAGAATTAGGATGATGAATAGCATTACTCAGACAACCATATTCTTTAGAGCATGTGGGTCAATAACATTTGTTTTACCTTAAATTTAGGATATACCCTAATCTTATTTTTGTGTATATACCCATAAATTGATCAAGTTGCATGAAGCATGACTTATGAGGTGTCACCAGAAGGGCATGCTCTCTTGGTGAAGGTGTTGCATTTTGGAGTGAAGTGTTAATCGAAAATGTGATAATTTCATGCCTCTTGAATGCGTGATCTTGCCATGCATTTTAGTTTCTTTGGTTAATTGTTAATTGTTGGTGTATGTTGTTGGTCTTTTGCTTTGGCTGATTGTATTCATCATAAATCTCTTTACAAGATTGCTATCATGTATATTTTTTTATTAAGAAGAGTGGATTCTCATCAATGGTTTTTGTGCGTACCAGGGATTCAACATCTTTTGTTGCCCTATTTCTTCGAAATCTTGGATTGAGGACCATTCCAATTAATGGCAAAATGACCCAAGTACTATGAGTTAATTTAGCAAAACTGCACAGATTCTTTTTCATCTTCAAATTTTCTTTATTTTTTGAATTTATCCTTTGTTTTTTTATGTTAAGTCGATGTTGCAATAACATTTTTTATGGACTCCTTTTTTACAGTCGAAGAGACTTGGACCCTTGAGAAGGTTCAAAGCAGGAGAATGCAATATTCTTGTCTGCACTGATGTGGCAAGTAGAGGACTTGACATTCCATCAGTTGATATGGTTATCAATTATGATATACCTGAAAACCCCAAGGTTTGGCTTTTCTTCCATATTTATTTTCATGATTTTTCATTTTTCACAAATCCATCACTTCTATGTTTATTGGGGGGCCATAATTCATATCTCTGCTGTTTTACAACCTGTTTGGTGGGCTTTTCTGTTGATTTTTGTTTAAGTGCTCCTGTTATTGTGGAAACTTTTTGAGTAGTATATGGTTGCTTTCTGTTTTCAATCGTAAACAAGATTTTACTCATCATAAAAATAGGAAAGAGCCCAAGTACATGGGACATATTCAAGAGTGCCACCTATGCGTGATGTTCTAGTGATGCAAGGAATTCATGAATGTCCATGCCATTTTAAGTAAGAATAAAGTTGTATTGATTGAAAATAGGTGTGACGCCCCCAAATCCCCACGTACCCACACGGGGAATTTGAGACGTCCGGATGGTGACAACCCGGGTCACCATCCTATCGACGAGTGCTAAGTGTGTGCAAGCGGCACGTGTGCACAAGGAAATACGCAGCGGATAGCAAAGTCATAAAATTAAGTACCAGAATTTTTTCTTAAATAAAATACAAAGCGGTTCAAAGATACATAATAAAATATTACAAGTCATAAATATTGTTTCAAAACCAAATACAAAGCATGAACTCCAACTCAGATCTCCGGCGGAGCCGCATCCTCGGGCTCAGCCTCCTCCTCATCCTCGAACTCTGCACCAAAATCTACGGTACCAAAATGGTGCCGCAGGTAAGTAAAATCCAAACACCACTAGATAAAAGCATATTAAACTCAAACAATATGCATGAATAAATGCCAATGCCAAAACTCACAAACCATATTTTTTTCCACGCACGCCAAAAACCCATTTGGCTAAAAAACATAACCTTTAAACCAACCTCGCCATTATCCCCGATAACGGCCGACACATCCGTTTAAAACCAAGCCTCGCCATTATCCCAGATAATGGCCCAAACCACCATTTTCCCAGAAAATGGATCACAAGTCCTCAACACATCCTCGCCATTTTCCCAGAAAATGGCCCGTATCCGAAAACCATAAAAACCAACCGATTATGCATGCACCATGATCTCCCCTAGGGATCATCCGCACACTCTGGCTCTGTGCCACACCGCAGGTAACGTCTACGCGTGTGACACCTACACGAGTGATGCCCAGACTCGCGCCTCCGCCTGCGCGTACCTGGCCAGGCCATCCTCTAGTCCCCGCCACTCTAGGGACCACGGAGTCGACACGACAGCGTTACCGTATCGTGCGATCCGGTCGTCGCCCAGCGACAACCCAGGGGATGTCACTCAGTATTATCCACTCCCGAGTGACCAGAGGAGCTCCACCGAGATAATAACCATCCCGGCTTGGGCTCGTGATACCACGCACCCGAAAATCCATTTACGCCAATAAAATAGGATTTTCTCAATTAAAATAAAATACACGTGCATGCACCATGTAAATGCAAATTCAATGCTCGACAAATACAACCAACCATAGAACAACAATCAAGCAACTCCGTCCTCCATCCATCCGACCCCCGAACTCCTCGGACTCAGTCCGGAATCAGCAAACCAACCAAATAAATTATTGCAAGAGCAAAATATATTTAAATCTAAAAGTAGAGCTTGGAAAATACTTACAGAGCTATATAGGATTTTTAGAAGGTTCGGCGCGCGGCAAACGATGGCGGAAAGCAACGTAACAGTGCAAATGCACTGTAGCCGTGGGTCGCAAAATACCCACTTTTGACCGGGGACAAACCAAGACACCAAATTGATAGGGAATGGTCTAGGGATGTTTATGAAGCTAGTGGAAGTGAGTTTTGGCCGTGGGTGGCGGCGAAAACGCCGGTAGAAGCGAAAAACGAGCAAATCGGAGTTGAGCTCGTGGGAGCTGCTCCGGTGGCCGATCTAGGCCGGAAATGGGTGGGTTAGGTCGGCAAGAGGTAGGGGAAGAAGTGGTGAAAAGATGGTGGCCGGAGGTGGTGCGACGGCGCCGGAAACGGTGACAAACCGTGCGGCTTAGATGCGCTTTTCCGGCCAAACGGCCGGCCGGTTGGGGGAGATCTTCGGAGGGGTGGTACACCGGAGGGAGGGGAAGTTTTCTGGGTGGGTGGTGGAGGCCACGCCGCCGGCAAGTGGCGGTTCTGGGCGGAGGAAATTTTCAGAAACAGGGGAAAATTCTGGGTTGGTGCCGCTACTTTGAGCGGCTCGTGGCGGCTAACGGTGGCTCCGATGCTCTGAAAATTGGAGGGGTTGTAGTCTGCCGTGAGAGGAAGAGAATGGCGGGGGTGGTGTATGACACCTCCACCGGACGGCGGAGATACGGCTGGCCAAAGGTGGCTGCGCGGGAAGGCAAAGTGCAGGGGAGAGAGGGCTGGACGACGCACGGCACGGGGAAGAGGAAGGAAAAGAAGAAGAAAGAAAAGAAAGAAGGAAAAGGAGGAAAAGAAGGAAAAAGAAAAAGGAGAAAAAGAAAAGAAGGGAAAAAGAAATGAAGTCCAAACTTCACTTCCGGGATCCGAAACTGATCCGCCGAAAACGATATAAAAACATAAAACGACTAAAATAAATTAAACACTACATCAAATAAATAAATAAACACCAAGAAAATATTTTAAACACATCGTTAAGCTAAAATAAAATAAATAACTAGCAAAAACCAACTATTAAATTTTTAAAACCAAAAACGAGCTAAAAACAATTAAACAGCAATTTAAATTCCACAGCCAATAAAATCCAATTAAAATCCGATAATTTAAAATAAAAGCACTATAGTAATAATTAAATTAAATTATTCCTTCAGTGAAAATACACGTAAAAATGGGTCATCACAATAGGCATAGTCCAAATACACAGGAAGTATGCACGAATTCCACCCAGCAGCAGCTAGGAGCTATACAAGCAAATTATGGAAACTAACCCCATCACAATCAATGACTGAAGCCCAAGAAAATAGAATGTTGAATAAGAATCTCTTTAGCTCGTCCAAGGAATGCTGCTGGTCTTTGAAACACCTACCATTTCTCTCCATCTAGAGGCACCACATAATACAATGAATAATCATTTTTCACACCGCAGCAATTTGAACATTACCCCGAAGACCCCTCTACACTTAAATATATTCGAGATAACCCATGTCACTCTAGTCCGGTTGAAAGTATCATTCCACAAAAACCTGGTCATCTCACAATGTAACAATAAATGATCCATAGTTTCCCTATTTTTCTTATATAAATAACACCAGCCCATAACTATAAGACTAAATTCCCTCTAGTTGTAAATGGTGAGGATTTTCCCAAGGGAAGCAGTCCATCCAAAGAAAGCTGTCTTGGGAGGAGCCTTCATCTCCAAATGCTCTTTAAAGGAAAATGGTTACTATGATGACCCAAGAGAGCCTTGTAAAAAGATCTAATCTAGGATCTCCAACTCTCAACGAAAATCCTGTCCTCCCCAACATTTTCAATATTTATCGCATATGATATACTGAAAAATTCAGCAAAGATACCAAGTTCCCAATCATAAGCTGCTTTAATGAAAAGCAAGCACCCACTCTGTGGAGTGATTGGAGCTATCCATCAAATCAGCCACCATAGCCTCCTCATCTCTTGCTAACTGAGAGGATGGGGAAAACACTCTTTAGGTCCCTAGAACCACACCACGCATCATACCAAAAACAATCACTAGAGGCCTTGCTACCTCAAAATTGAAGGACTTGGTGGAACATCCCGTCCACCCCCCCACCCCGGGGTTCAGTCTAGCCCAATTATTTTGTTTCATCTTTGTTTTAGCAAATAAATTAATAAACAAATATTTAAATTACTAAAATTAAAATTAAGTGAATTATTAATGTGGATTATATAACTAACTTAACAAATATTGAACTATAATTATATTTATGATGTTGATAGTCACTACTTTCTTAGACTTACTCTTTAGTATGCATAATTATTAATAATGTCATACATTTTGTATATGGTTAATGAATATCAAATAATTTCATTGTACATAGGTTATGCTTGTTTGCAACTTAGGTATTTAAAAAAAATACCTAATTACTTTAATTAAGTGTAAATAGTAGAGTATGCATGAATGATGATGTATTAACTATTTACATATAATGACATAAATTATCACATGATTTATGATTTATTATTAATTGATAGCATATATTATTTAATATTTTATATGGTCAATGATGATAAATTAGATGAAAATTACATCATTAACTTATAAAATTACTATATAAAAATAATATATTAAATTATTAAAAATATTTTAAATATATATAGTTTGGTCTAGTCCGGTTCAAAATTTATAGACCCTGGGACCGGACCGAATTTCTTTGGTCCACAATTTATGGGACCGAAACCAACCAGTATAGTTTTCGGTCCGGACCGAAAAAACTTTACACCCCTGTTAAAAAGCATACATCACACCTACCCCTTTTAAACTTGACTTAAAATCTTGTTTGCTTGCTACTTTTTTTTTAAAGAAAAAGAAAAAGTCTTGCTTGCCTGTTGTAGGGTCAGTTCTACTTAATCTATTCTACCATGCAAGATCAAGCGTGTGCAACTTCTGTTGATGCTAATACCAAATTTTCTAGACTAATTGTTCATTTATTCTTAGGTATTGCTTGGTAAAATAATTTTCATCTCCTGTCACAGCATTGATGAATTTCGAGCTGATTTGCCTTCTCCTCCCCACTGCCACTCTTGGGAGATTGTCCTATACCCTTGTAGAGGTCGTGTGTTAGCATTGTTGTCCTCTTTTTATGGTGCTTTTCATTATTTTCTGAAATTTTGGCTTGTCACACTGCTACTTGGTATTATGCATCCACATACTCTTTTGTAACTGGGTTTGATTTTATTTGGACTATAAATTATATATTGAATTTTTTTAGTATAATTTGTTTCTTTTTATTCAATATGCCCTCGTTTTCTAATCACAAGTGCCCCCATAGGATTATATCCATCGAGTGGGAAGAACTGCTCGTGCAGGAAGAAGGTCGGGTGTTGCTATCTCTTTAGTGAGTCAGTATCAGCTGCAATTCTTTTTACAGATTGAGAAACTTCTTGGTAGGCAAAGCATATTATTTTTCAGTAGAGAGGCATTGTAAAGAGTGTCTCAAAATTTAATGTTTTTTTTCCTCTTTTTTTAAGGCAAGAAGTTACCAAACATTCCTATTTAGGAAGAGGTAGTCTTGCTATTGATGGAGCGTGTCACAGAGGCCAAAAGAATATCTCTATTGGTAATATATTTAAGGATTTTTTTTTTTTTTACACAATTTATGTGCGCCAAGGTTAAGAGTACTTGTGCCTACAGTTGGGGTGGATGCGGTGGTGTCCATGTCCATCCTTACTCGACTGGTGGCCTTATTTCACTAGCTCTGATTTAATGCTAGTCACTCTTAGTAGGCTCTGAATAATTCCAGAGAGAGTTTATAAATATAGCCTTTGTCTTTACAAGTTGTCTCAGTTATCTTATTGTATTAGCTGGGGTTTCTACTTGTTAAAAAAAGTATTATAATGGCCTCGTGGTAAACTTCTTGTGTCTCATCATATGGTTATTTGTTTATCTAATTATCAGAGACATTAGATTCAATTATTAAGATATATGTTTCACTAATTATCAAACATTAGTCTAGTATTGTTGGCTGATTGTTAATTGTTTCTTAAGAACTTTTCTGAATATGAATTGGAGAAGAAAATTTTTTATATTCAGAAAATTTAGACATAGTCATCATTATGCCATGCGTCAGTTATAGTTAATAACAATGTCACTACCTTACTTGGTTTGGGAGCATGTTACCACGTTACCGAAGTTTCTCATTTATGTATCCTTCTATGTTATCTATAAGATGCTAAAGATGATAACCTCCTTTTAGCATGTGCCATCATTCATATGATTAGTTCTTTTCATAAAACTAAATTTATGAAAGTGAGTCAATTCAGGAGGAAATATGGAACATGACTTGGCTATGAGTATAACTAGAAGCTAACCCTACTTGGAAGTCTAGCCATCCAGGCCTAGCAACATACTGAACTAGTCTTAAGCAGAAAGTGTTCAATCTTGAATCTAGTTCATGAAGTAAACAGTTTCCCAAATAGGATTTCACAACATGCTATGCCTCCTTGAAATCTTGCAGCTATAACATCTCTTTTGAAGCAAGCCCCTATCGTGATCCATTTCCTTTTCAATTCCATCATTAGTTCTGTAAAACTGGAACTACTAAGCTTATATACAAGTGATCTTGATGTATGATTTTTATTTTTATATATTTTTTCGTAAGTAACAACAACATTTTCTATTAAAAAAAAGTGTTAGGGGTGCAATCCAAGTACACCGAGGGTGTAAAAAGGGGACTCCTGGATTATGGAAGGTTAGGAAAACAAGGGCAGTAAAGTCTAAAAAAGATAAAAACGAGAATTATGCATGTGATGTGAAAGGAGGTAGGCGTGCCACACCCTATAAAGGAAAGAGTTGAACAACTGAACTAGGTAACAAAACTTTCCTCAACCTTAACAATTTTCTAACCTAAACATCAAAGACCCTTTCCTTGAGGAATTCCTTGGGTAACATGTTTCTTTCTCTTGCAGTCGCATTAGCAAAGCAATGCCCCAAAACCGGTTTGGACATTAGACCTCGAGACAAGACAGATGACACTAGGGACTACCCATTCCTAGCTCGCACACCCCTGGATCTTCTGATCCTACAGGCCCCACCTTAGCCCTAGGAAACAAATTGGTGAAGATCCCTGGCTTGATTCCACACATCTAATGAACTTGGGTCAATGGAATTACTCACTTTGTAGTAACCATGTGGAAAGTAATGATAAAGGACCCAACTTCTAGCTGTTGTATTTGCATGATTCTTTGTTCTGGCTGCTTTAGTACTTATTTTGTTTATGCTGTGAATATTTTCTGGACTTAATTATTATAATTGATATCATTCTACCTTTTTCCATCCTTGGTATAGTTCCCAGCTCATGAAAGTTTATGTAAAAAATTGTTGCCATATATGGGGTCCACCTTGGAAGAACATTATTTTGCTGTTGTGTGAACTTATTTATTATTAATTAATTTATTGTTGTTTTGTATTCTATGTTTGGTTTCTATAGAAAATCAAAGAATCCGAAGGCAAGAACTCGAAGAGGCGAGGAAGAGATGACGATGATGACGAGGGTATGGACAAATACTTGGGTATGAAGAATGCCAAGTCGCATAAGAAGATGAGGAAATGAGTTTCACAGCTCTTATTCTTGGTTGGAAAGGTTAGGCCTTCAAGTATATGAGCCTTGAACACATTACCATTATAACGTCCGTCCGCTTTTCTGGAGTTTTCAATGGCGATTACTGAGGATTGGAGTCAATGTCAGCAAATGGTATTTTTTTTTCACGGAATGTTACAACAAAACAATTATTTTGTCCTTCAATTTTGTCCTGGTAGTTAGTTATAAATGTGGTAATTAGTTATAAATGTAATATCAGTATTGGTTACATACATTTTATGTAGAAGTACATTCTACGTTTGAACTTTATGCAAAAATGAATAATGCCATATTAATACAAGAGATTTTGTTTTGGTGATCTCAAATTTTTGTGCTTGTAATTCTTGCAAGCTGCAAGTTGGGTCGGAAAAACACAACCCCATCCTGAGATCCACAAGAGTTGTTTGCGGATCCCTTGTGCAATGATCCGTCTGTTACAAATGGGAGGGTGTGTTAAGTTGACAGGCTTTGAGAATGCCAAGTGTAAACTTCTATTGCTAGTAGGCAGGCCAAGTTGTCTCTCCAAATTGGGTCTGAAAGATCTTTCAAGCTCTCCCTTAATGGTGAATTGCCCCTAGAAGCAACTGGAAGTTCTTGATTTGAGCCATAACAATTTTCAAGGCCAGTTTCAATGGCTCCTTCAAGGACATAACTTAATCTAGAACTTCATATGGGACTTAGGTAACAGCCTATATTTGGTTCTTTTGACAAGCTGGTACACGACCTCAAAATTCAGAGCGCCAAGAAAATGAGGGCTCTGCTTGATATGAAACATGTCTTGATTAACAAAGTTATCTAAATGTTATTTTATCTGATTTGGCATCTTTCATCTTTTCATCTCAAACTCAAAACCTCAACTTTGCAGCACTCCATTCACCACTTATCACATAGCGCCATGTGATAGTACCATTCTTTGTCCTGTGAAACCTCCCATCACCATCTACATGTAATTTGTGTTAGGGGTGCTGAACCGGATCCGGATCCAGATATCCGGCCATAACCGGATCCGGATCAGGGTTCTAAAAACCGGGCGGTTATCCGCCCGGATTAATCCGGATTTCAATCCGGGCGGTAACCGG
Source organism: Carya cathayensis (assembly GCA_011037825.1). Lineage (NCBI taxonomy): Eukaryota > Viridiplantae > Streptophyta > Magnoliopsida > Fagales > Juglandaceae > Carya > Carya cathayensis. Next base: position 557,629 of record QGSO01000275.1, read on the forward strand.
GTTCTATCTGGATATCCGGATTATAACCGAATATCTATTTTTTTTCAAAATTTTACATTAAAACCCGGATATCCGGGTTATAACCAGGTTTAATCCGGGTTATAACCGGGTTTAGTCCGGGTTGCTCTGTTTTTTTTTTTTTTTTTTTTTTTTCAAAGGCTTTAAAAACTCCAAAAAAAAATATATAGCACTTAAAAATTTTTAAAAAAATATGATATCTTGTTTCAATTGTCCAATTTGTTTTAAAAAATAATTTAAACACTTTTTATAAGTTTAAAAAAAAAAAGTAAATTAAAGAACAAAATAAATAAAAATGCAAAATAAATAATATTTTTGTTTACATCTCCATGCAAAACATAAATTTACAAATAACAAAATAAATAATAATACATCACAACTAATTAAACTAATACAATGCTACTAACTCTTCATATCTTGAAAATTGAAAATGGAATTGAGAACCAATCTTCCAAGAAGGTTTCTTAGCCTTGACCTGGGCAAAGTTTCTGAACAAAGTAAAAAACAAAAACAACACTCATTAGAAAATAAACTTAGCCTACAAAATGTGGTAGCAGAGATTCAGCAAAACAGGCACAACTGATTCAGAAGCTAACCTTCCCAGAATCAAGGGGAATGATTCGAAAACCAGAAGGCAGAAGAGGTGCATCATCAGCGAAAGATGCATCAATTGGAGCAAAGATAAGTTCTGCACAGGTTCCAACAGCATTCTCATCCATTCCACTACAGAGCTATAGAAAAAAAAGAATACGAGTAAGTTTACATTCAAGGAACAAACAACACAAAAACATCAGGGTTGACTACAAAATGCTGGTTTACACACTAGGATGAATCCCAAATTGACCAAGTCAACCAGTTATGGCAATACCACTTGAGTCCATAAGAATCTGATTATAAATGATGGAACTCCAAGACTAGATCATGACCTTTTTCCAGCAGCTCATTGATGAGGTTATTGTAGTAGTTAATTCCTTCTCTGTTCACACCCCCAGATAATTTCCCATTTGCCATTCATGAAGAAATTAAGAATAGACCCAAAAGGAAACAGAACAAAAATATGATATTTCCAAACCTTCTTGTTAAAATACTTGAATATTGTCTAGTTTTTACATCAATCTAGTTCTTCTCTTTCCCTTATTTTCTGAAATTTTATGGCAGACAGTACAAAGTAATTGAGGCAAATAATTTGTTTTTTTTTACAAGTATGGAGGCAAATAATTATAAGAATCATACTTGGCAAGAGTCGGGATCATGAGATTGAGAATCTCTATGCATCTAAACCCATATCCTTCATAATCCCAACATCTTCCTGCATGTATCACAAAACTCAGATCGAAGATTTTTTTTTTGATAGGTATCACAAAACTCAGATCGAAGATATAAAATTTATACTATGAAGATTTTCCCCTGAAGTAACCTTTCACTAGTTTTGCTCAATAACTCTAAAATTCAACTTGTTGCATGCAATAAAGAGTCATATTAGATAGTACTAAATTATATAGTGATCAGTACTAATGTTCTAAATGATCTTTAATTCATGTTTCTTTTATTGGAAGTACCATATATACCTTGTAGTGATGATATTGATCAACAGCTACATCTCCATTACTGTGATCCGTAATCTTGTCTGCAATTTCATGGTAGAGTTTTTTGTAAAATGGAATGTCATAAAGTGGGGTTTTTGCTCTAACAATTGAGGCCAAAGGATGTTAATTAATTAACTAAAGTAGTGAACTTGCAGGCTAGAGCATAGAGAGCTTTGTGTTTAGTCGGAAAGTTTTGGATTAAAGATTTAGTTATTGATGAAAGAAAACGAGCAATAATAGGGTCTTGTACACAACTAGCATTAAAAATATGAGAAGTACTGTTAATTAGAGATCCACTTTACAAACTGATCATGAGGATATATGCAGTAATATATTACATCAAACCCAGCTCGATCTTGGGCCAATTACCAGGGGGAGATTAGCTGGTACAAGCATTAACTTGTAGGACCAACATTATCACATAGTTAAGCAAAAGACAAGCAATAAAGGGACAATTACTTACTTGCAACAGAAACATTTCTCTAGGCATTATTGTGTCTTCAGGAGTTGGGCCCACACCTTCCAACTTAATGACTTCCAAGAACTTGCCCACACAAAGAAGTATGCATCATGGGGTGTGAATATCAATCTGAACAAAATGAATGGATGAAATTATACTAACTACAGCAATAGAGGAATCACTTCTGGTTCACACAAATGGATTGGAGTATATTACATGGAAAAAAAGAAGACAGTTTGTTAATATTATTGGTCACCTCTTCATGCTCCATAGTTTTGATGTTCTAAGAAGAATCGCAGGTAATTTTGATGTTCTATCTCTAAAATAATTTGCAAGAATAAAGAAATCAAGAATAGAATAATAGTACTTGACTAGCCAACTTTTATGGATAAAAGATTATTTATGTGGATATAAAAAAATGTACAGGATTTACATATTCTAAAACTACTAATATTATTTCTCTAAAAAAATATAGATAGAGTAAGATATTTATACTAGACATAACCCAGTTCAGTTCTTGTTATTAATTCTTCAATCCCCAGTTCACCTCAAAAGAGCCTAATACTTACAAGCTGCAAATTTTGCAGATTTTCGATACAGTTCGCTTGACTTGAGCTAATATCCCTTCTCTTTTTATGAAACAAAACAATTAAATGAAATGTGTTTGAAGGAGTTGCTGAAACTGTCAACATAATCCATCTTGCGTATTATATGTTGGTATTAATCTCAAATGAAAAAACTATATTCGTGTGATTTATTATTATAATTAATCTTTTTATGTTACTACGAATAGCTGAAATTATTATTTTCTAAACTGTGCTCTGTGGAACACGAATAATTGCAATTATTGACAGAAGAAGAAGAAGGGAAACAATGGTGAGTTACAAACACTGGGTGATAAAAATCAAACTTCAGCCTTCTAAAATATATGGTTGGGAAAAGGGTTCGGTTAAACTTCAGCTCTACTGGTGTCCATTTTTTGAAGGGAGAAGAATTGCAAAAGATATAATGATAAAACTTTATAATTGTTCATTCAAGGCTTTCTTGTCAGTGAAAATCTGAACAACTTAACAAGATTCAGACTGGAGATGGACTTAAAAAGTACAGAACATGCTTTCTAAGAAGGTTCCCCCCTTTTCTTTCTACTTCCACACTTCATCCTTCTTTTACTTTGCTTAAAGTGTAGATTTCCTCACACATTTTAATTTCAGTAAAGATACTATAAATTATAAATTGAAAAATGAAATTAATTCAAAAGCAGAATGGCCATTTTGTTTGAATAATTTTTCAAAGGGGCATTTGTCCAGGTTGTATTCTTCATGGCTGGAGTCATCTTTGTCCCCATAATTGAAATTTTTCAAAGAGCCTAGACTCCAGCTTTTACCAAGGAATTAATTCCACAAAAGAACTCCACAGAAATTTAAAAGTAGTTTAGTGTAAAATTATATATACTGAAATACATGATAAATGAAACCCTAATAATGGAGGTCACCACTTTTTCTGTTCAACAAGCAATCAATCTAGTGAAAAGCATATGCATGCATGTGAGAAATAGAGGCATAAGCTTCATAAAATACTAACCCACTGTCAAAACCCACTATCAAAACCCACTGTCAAAACCCTTTTTTTTTTTTTTCTTTTTTTCCATTCTATAATCGAACCATAAGCTTCAAAAAATACTAAATCCAGAAAATCAAACACAAAACCAAACAGAATCGAAAATCAAATTACAAACCCAGAAAAACAAAATCCAACAAACCGAGATAGAGGCATAGACAGAGAGACCAAAAGCATTAAAAAGGGAAGAGATATAACGCATAATATAAAGATCAGCTTCACAAAATACTAAACCTAGAAATCAAACATAAACCCAAACGAAAATCCATTAGAAACCCAGAAAAAGGAATCCACCCAAACCGAGCGAGAGAGAGAGAGACAAAGAGAGAGAGAGAGAGAGAGAGAGAGAGAGAGAGATTAACATACCTTAGATTTCAAGACTGACAGAAGGATTTGCAATCGCCACGGGCCCTAGGGTTGAGAACTTGAGAGACGAGTGTGAATCTGTGAGAGAAGACGAGTACGAAGTGAGCTTCGTTCGAGAGAGACCAGAGTTGAATTTCATTCGACAGAGACGAGTACGGTGTCGTTTCGGGGAAAATAATTAATGACCGGGTGTAATACCTGGTTACGGATTACCGGGTTGTAAAACCGGATTCGTAACCGGATCAGGTTTTATAACAACCGCCTGGGTATAATCCGGGCGGATAACCGCCTGGATTCACCCGGATCCGGAAAAAATCCGGTCCGGATACACACCCCTAAAAAATGTGATGCTCTATTTGCTTTGAGCCGGAAGGAATTTGGGCTGGATGAAGTAGATGATATAGAGGCTTTGACTAACTTACGGGGTCTTAAACTGATATCTAATTTGGGCTTCTCAAGTTTGTTACTAGAAGGGGATTTGTGGACAGTTATTGAGGCTATTGGTTCACATGAGCCAAAATTTTCAAGGCAAAGGAATTTGATATCTGAAATTCAAAGTCTCCTATCTAGATTTGCAGTACATGAAGTAGCTCATGTTGGTTGCCAAAGAAATGAATCAGCTCATTTACTTCCAAGGCATGCTTGCATTGTGGATGATACTATTCAACGGTGGCATTAATGTCTAGATTTTATTCATTCACGGGTCATGCCTGATTCCACTTTGTAATTGTTTGGTATTAACTTTGTTGTTACTAATTCTATATGAATGGCAATGTTTTACTTCCAAAAAAAAAAGCAATGTTGCAACAATTTAACATCTCCAAGTGACATCATAAAACTTGAAAACTAAACAATGAATTAGGAAAAGAATGTCAAAAAGAAAAAAATCTCAATTAGGAAAAAATAATAAATATGTACAAACTATAAAAAATTAATTAACAAACTAATGGTATATCAAAGTTAAATTGTTTTGGGGTTTCAAAAGTAAAACCCCAAAACAGTATAGGGTTTTAATATATATATATGACAAGTGTACGGGTGAAAACCTGGCATCCACATTGAGAAGGCGGGTTGATGCCCTCCTGTCAGCCATGTGTGGGCGGTTGCCTCCGCTTGCCCCAAGCGGGGAGCCCGCCCAACAGGCCTAATTAAATGCTTGATCAATATGTATTATTAAGTTCATACATTGTATCTATAAACTCTAGATTTTGGGAGTGGATTATGAGGAATCACGATCTCTCGATCTGGTATTTATTTTACACTTTTGGAATTTATTCATTTGTTGAACTTGGTTATAAAGATGCTTGGAGCAATAAAAATTAATTTTTCAACCATTCATTTTCCAAATGCATGCAGATCTAATTAAGGATGTTTAATTTGTTCATATTCAAAAAACTTATTTCAAAACAAATTATATAAATAGTTTAAAGTAACCATGGAAAGTAACATTCATTCCCATTTATTGTAGATTTTATTAATTCCGGTGAAACGTACCTAATGCATGCACAGAAATAAAAGCTAAACAAAAGTTGAAATAAACATGGTATATATAGTCTTCGTTGTTACAGTTACAGAGAGAAGAATGAATAGAGAGAGAGAAATTGACATATGCATCGATCATCAGTTTTATATCGATTTAAATATATTGTCAAATGTTTGTGATCTGATTGATATAATTTCCATCCTCCAAATTCAAGGTATGGAGTTCGAAACTCTCCTCCTTTAAATGTATCAATATATATATATATATGTATGTATCTATATGTTTAGAAACAATTGACACTTTATCCTAAAAATTTCTCCGAAAATAGAGCATTAAAATTTTCACATATGATGACGAGGGTGCCTTCCTCATGCAGTACTGTTTTTGAATTCTCGATATAATTTAATGTATTTTTTAAATATAAAAGAAGAAAATAACTAAAATGGAAGGAATATTCAACCCTCTCCAACGTTGTTGTATTTTTCATAGTTTAATATAGTATTACTTTAATTTGTAAAAGATGTTTTTCCATCCATATCTTAGATATCTACTTCATTGTTGCTTTTTATTTCGAGTCCCCGAAGCATTCATGGGCCCGCCAATTGGAATATACACCTAAAATTTTGGGAAGCTGGGTTCGACGGGAAATGACGTGTAAAGCTCTTAGAGGTCCATTCCCTGTCATATTTGGCAACATTTGCCGGCCTTTCCTCAGAGCGCTTGTTAAGATTCTTTGTCATGCAACGATTGGCTACTTATTAAAAAACAAAAAAAACCCAGTTCTGGTTTTTCTCTTTTTTTTTTGAAATGAAAATTGTTTCCGTTTTAATTTCGTCATCCAACGCTTTTAGCGTTCACGAATGTTAAGATATATCATGGATTAATAAATCAAAAATAAACATTTATTTACCAACGAAATTATAAGATTTTTCTAATAAGATTTACAATAAAAGAGATAAATATTATAATAGTAACAACAACGAAGACGACGACAACGATAAATTCTCCCACTGTTCTGTGATTAGTAGATTACACCTACCAATCTCTCTATATGTGAATGAGAGGTGTGCAGTGATGGGGCAGAAGAAGAAGATGGAAGCTCCACTTCTGGGCAATCATGGGTTGGTCAACGATAACAGGAAGAGTTGGAGCAAGGCTCTGAGGTTCCTTCTTGCATTTATAGCCCTCACAAGTGAGTTTCTCTTTTCCCATTTTACTGGGTTTTTTTAATCTTATTTTCTAAGTTCTGGGTTCTGCCCTGAATCCTATTTTCTGATAGAGTTTCAGTGGTTGAATCCGAGGAAGACATGTCTGGGTCTTCTTTGGTTCGTTTATTTTTTTATTCCTTCGGCCTTGTGAATAGATCGCAATATGTATGAACCCACCCCCACCTACTTGTTCGCTGTAAAATGATTTTGACTTTAAGCTATGTTCTTGGAACATGAACCCAGTTGCTATACTTTTAAGCACCAAAACAGTTAATCACAAAACTCAGGCTGAATTTGCAGTAATCCAAACGTATAATTGTAGTCCCATAAATTTCCAGGCATTCTTCCATTTCGGTCTCGAGCCCAAGTCTGGAATTTTGAATGTTTTAGGCCAACTCAGAACTACTACTATAAGGAATGTTTCCTAATCTGTTGTCGTGATTAGCCAGATGATCGACAGACACAGATCGTACGTTATTTTCTTGAGTCATATATTCTTTGCTTTCCGCAATGTACGGTCATAGGAGCTATAAACTAGATTTAACTATGTGCGCAATGTTTGCATTTCAGTTGTAGGCCTTGTACTCAGTGGTGGCGATTTAAGTTCTTGGGTACTAAGAGGAGGAAACAAGTATGATAAGAGAGCTGAAGCCAATGAAGCTGCTGACATTGTTGAATCAGATCAGGGTGTTGTTGCTGCTGATGATGGTCGATGCTCGGAAATTGGTGTATCCATGCTTCAGCAGGGTGGGCATGCTGTCGATGCGGCAGTGGCCACTGCATTGTGCCTCGGTGTCGTTAATCCGATGGCTAGTGGGATTGGAGGTGGAGGTTTCATGATTGTACGGTCTTCTTCAACATCACAGACACAAGCTTTTGACATGAGGGAAACTGCTCCATCAGCAGCTTCACAGGTTCTTAATTTCACCAAGCTTAGATTGATTAGCAGTTCAAATCAATTTTGCTTGTCTTTTTTAGAGATTGACCATTGGATGGCAGGGTTGACTTCAGATTTCACCATTTCTTTCCACTAAAGTTTAACTAACAAGTTTTCGTTTGCCACTTGTGCCAAAATATGGTTACCAAAATCAGAATATGTATGAGAACAACCCCAAATCCAAAGTTTTTGGTGCACTTGCAATGGGAGTTCCTGGAGAGATAGCAGGCCTTCACAAAGCTTGGTTGCAACACGGGCGTTTGGCATGGAAGACTTTATTCAAACCCGCCATAGAACTTGCTAGAGATGGATTTGCGATTGCTCCTTATCTAAGACAACACATAACTAAGAGTGCAGAGATGATCATGAATGACCCGGGTTTACAACAGGTGTTTGCACCAAATGGGGAGCTGTTGCAAGAGGGTGATACATGCTATAATGTGGAACTTGGCCACAGCTTAGAGGCAGTGGCAGAGCAGGGCCCACAAGCTTTCTACAATGGAACCGTTGGTGAGAAATTAGTGAAGGATGCGAGAGAGGCTGGTGGAATTTTGACAATGGAGGATTTAAGGAATTATAGAGTGGATGTAATGGATGCCATGGCTACGAATGTATCAGGCTACACTATAATTGGAATGCCACCTCCTTCAAGCGGAACACTCGGTCTTTCTCTGGTAAGTCTTCACCTTCAAGACGACAGAGTACTAAGATACTAGGTCATTGGTATATTGAACCATACGAGAAGATACTTGTGAAAGATGATTGCTGTGTTTAACTATAGAGAATTAAAAGCTTTTACATATGCATGTTTAATACCAAACATTTGTAAAAACAGGTTCTAAACATCTTGGACAGCTATGGAGATTCCAATGCTGCAGAAGGCAGTCTTGGTCTACATCGCCTTGTTGAAGCAATGAAACACATGTTTGCGGTCCGAATGAATCTCGGCGACCCTAGATTTGTTGACATAAGTGAATATGTATCAGACATGCTCTCACCATCTTTTGCGAGGCAAATTCAGCAAAAGATACTTGACAACACCACTTTCCCTCCAGAATACTATATGAGCAGGTTTGGTCCATACAGTAGTGGTGTAAATTTGAGCTTCCCTATCTGATCGACAATACTGCTAATATTGTAGTATCTATCTCATTATGTTATTAAGTTACGGCCCATAAATTCCAGGTGGAGTCAGCTGAGAGATCATGGAACCAGTCATTTCTGCATTGTGGATACAGATAGAAATGCTGTATCAATGACCACCACAGTAAATTATCCTTTTGGAGGTGGGGTGCTCTCTCCTTCTACTGGGATTGTGCTGAATAATGAGATGGATGACTTCTCAACGCCCACCGAAATTACACCCGACAAACTCCCTCCAGCTCCAACAAATTTTATTCAACCGAATAAGAGACCGTTATCTTCCATGACTCCGATCATTGTCATCAAGGTAAAGAAATTAAAATAGCTAAAAATGATGTTTCCCATGAAGCTTTTTCTTCTGGAACTGATTGCAAATCTGTGCTCAGTTCTCTTTTTATCTTACCTTGGCGCTTGGCAGGATAATCAGCTGGCCGGGGTCATTGGTGGTAGTGGTGGACTAAACATAATTCCGGCAGTAATCCAGGTTTTTGTAAACCATTTTATGTTGGGGATGAGACCATTAGATGCAGTTCAGAATCCAAGAATCTACCACAAGGTTCATGACTTGTTTCAGTCCATAAGTATAATTTAACTAACAATGGGGATCTGACTCATTCTAATTCCCATGCAGCTAATACCCAATGTGGTTTTGTATGAAAACTGGACTGTGATTGATGGCGATCACATTGAGCTTGAAGATGACAAAAAGATTTTCTTGAAAGAGAGGGGTCATCAACTGCAGGCCAAAGCAGGTGGAGCTATCGTCCAGTTTGCCGTTCAAACTCTCCCAAACCCCATTAAAATGGGTCGAAAACATGGAAAGTATCATAATGACAATATATTCCATGGTACACTTACTGCTGTATGTGACCCTAGAAAGAACGGGAGGCCCGCAGCCATTTAGCCAGCACTACGGCCTCAGATTGAAAAAATTCTGAGGGAGGGAGAGAAGCCTTTCTGCCTGGAATGTTTCCAAGCTTGGCCTCTAAAATTGTAAATTGTAATTCAAAAATGTTGAGATATTCTATGCCAAATATCAATATCAAGTTGGTCCATGACCATTCTGGCTTTGTCTTAACCCTCTTGAAGAAGACAAGAAAGATCAGACGAGTCCATCAAAATTGGTCTAATTGTACGTTTTTAACCACAACTCAGTTGTATTAACCAAACTCAATATTTAAATAAGCGTTCATATCTGAGAAATCTTCATCATAAATTTTGTTCTCTTTAATCACATTGGTTGATATACCACATTTTAAATGGCTTTCAAATTAAGTAGTTAACCTATAAATTCACATATCTAAGATAAAGAGCGGCATTGCTCTATGTAACATCAATAAGGACATTGGCAACTGACACTCAGCCATTGGACCTAAGAAATGGATATTGAACAGAGCATATAAAATAGTGAATGATTTTTTGGCTTCATCTCGAAGTCCTCTAATTTACAAAGTTCTAAAGCGAAAAATAAAAGGCAGAGGCACTTCTAGATTGATCCATCAACTAGTATGTGATCAAGACAATAGAACAAAAACATAACACTAGAATGAAAATGCTAGGTTTACATTGTAAATTTATTGTATTTTTACCATCTTTTTAGGTCATTGTGCAATAGGCAACAACACAAGTAAGATGCAAACACTGAAGAATCTAAAAGAAACCCTTAGCAATACACCCGTTCATTATGCTTTGTCCATCAGCTGTATGGGAGACAAAATGTTAGACTTGCTTGTCTCAACAATACACCCGTTCATGACCATTTCCTCCAGCATAAAATGTGCTTTCTCTAAATGAAACATGATGTCTAGCTCACACTGCAAATTTCAGCCAAAGGAAATAGGAGAAACCAAATCAACTTCATCAAAGGAGGGAAGGAAACTGGATTCAGGACATATAATAAAGGATGTGGTTAGAAATAACTCAGACTTACCACATTGCCAAAATGCCGGTCCATTGTTTCCACCAAGAGATGTATGAATTCCAGTATTGCAAGTTCGTTCTAAACATGGAAAGCAAGAAATGGGAATGAATGCCGAGAAATAAATCCAATAGGAAATCTAGGAAAAGGTTTGAGAGGAGAACACTTTTCTAGTACTGTATTTAACAGAGCTTTAAAGTTGAGTTTTGAACAAATAAACAATGGCTTTTAAGAGGCTGTCTCATCCAAGGCCGAGACATAACAAGGCTCTCTCTCTCTCTCTCTCTCTCATGCTCTCTTCACATAGAAACTACACCCTTGAAATTGAGGTGCGCATTGCATGAGAAGTATTATGCAAAAATTTTTACAAAGTTGTAGGCAAAGAGAAATTTCCTGAAAAGAATCCATATTTTTTGATTGGCATGGTTCACATTGTTTTCTTCTCTCTGTGACAACAAAAATTTCAAAATACAAGCATCATCTCCAGATAGGGATTAAACAAAGAAACTTACTTCATCATTGTCAACTCCAACCAGGAAAAACAGTGATGCATAGCGCCTGTAAACAATTTTGTAGTTCCGATGCTCGACAAAAGAACACTGTTACCGTAAAACAAAACATATCAGCAACATATACATGAACCTTGTTCTGACATAACATAATTTTTTTTTTTTTTTTACAAGTCTGAAATAACATAATTAAAATTAACTTTAAGAAAAACTTCAATTTACTGAAAGAAACACATTCTCTGATAACTAATAGCAACTAATACGTTAACATTGTCCAGATAGAGATTCTTGGTAGAACGTGATGAAGAGCTAGCAAAATAAATAAATAAAACATGACCAGAAGAAATTAGAAAACCATAATGTGCTTGACTTAGGCAAGAACTCAACTCTTAGACAAGATTTTTATATTCACTTGTTCCTAGGCATGATTTTAATAGGAATGATAATCCGAGCAGAGTACACTATAAACTACACAAAACTGTCCACGTCTAACAAGGCCCACCATAATATAATCCAATCATTTTTCAACGATCACATATTAGTTTTTCCTTTTTGGATGGACAGCTGTTATGTGTAAAATATTATGATTTGATAACTTGAGAAAAGGGAAAAATCGTTTTGGACAGACAAGAATCGTGGTGAGACAGTTGACCATCTCCTTTTATATATATATATATATATATATATATATATATATTTTTAATAAGTAAATGATTGGTATTAATAAGAATAGGCATAGCCCAAGTACACAAAATGGCATGCACGAGGTAACGCCTATCTAGGAAAAAGAAAAGGAAACAAGAAAGTCATGAAGACCAAAGCCATTAAAATCTACAGCTATGGCCCATAGCAATAATGTGCTAACAAAGAGTGATCTAAGTTCCTCTAGAAAGCGTTCATTCTCTTCAAATGTCCAGTCATTTCGCTCCAGCAATAAGCACCACAGGATACATATCGGCGCCATTTCCACACAACTGTGATTTGTGGAGAACCTCCTAGATTTTTCCAACTACCTCTAACCTGCAGAACCCAAGCTACCTCTAACCTGCAGGCATAACCCAAGCTACCTCTAACCTGCAGAAAACATCATCCCATGTTGCTCTAGAAACCTCAAAATGCAGTAAAAGGTGATCCACAGTCTCACCACTTTTCTTGCACATACAGCACTAGTCTACTATGATGACCCTGCGTTTCCATAAGTTATCCACCGTCAAAATCTTATCCAGAGAAGCCGACCAAGCAAAAAATGCAGCTTTAGGAGGTGCCCTATTTCACCAAATCCTCTTCCATGAGAATTGATTGTCTTGCGATTGTGTGAGACTTAGGTTCTGCTTGGTCACTAAGAATTCTCAGATGAGAATTTTGAGTTTTAAGACGAAATATTAAAATATTATATTTTAATATTATTATTGTTTTGGGATTAGAAAAAGTTGAATAGTTTATTATATTTTATATGGAGATTTGGGAAAGTTGTAATGATGAGATGAGAATTTTGTATTTGAGATGAAAAATTTTAGTGGCCAAACCGTACCTTATAGAAAGAACAAACCGAGAATGTGTCTTTACTTGCGGGTATCCACCACAACTTGTCAACTCCTTGAGTGCTTGGTCTCATGGAGTATAGAAGACGAAAAAAATCCTCAAAGCTACCAACTTCCTGATCTTGGGCAGTCTTTTTCACATGCAATCCTGAAAACTGAGGGGATGAGTCCTTAAGGGCATTATCTCCACACCATAGGTCGCTCTAGAAGTTAATTCTAGAGCCATTTCCCAACACAAGTCTAGTATGACGAGTGAAGAACCCCCATCCTCGTCTAATATGCTTCTAGACTCCCACGCCATAAGCCCCACTCACCTCACTAGTGCTCCAACAACACCCCCCCCCCCCCCCCCCCCCCCCCCCCCCCCCCCCCCCCCCACCCCCAAAAAAAAAACACCACAAAAACAAAAAAATGTATATATTTGGAGTCAATCACTGACTTCCATAAGGATTCCGGTTTCGTAGTGTATCTCCACAAGCATTTCCCAAGTAAAGCTCTATTAAGAATCCTCAGATTTCTTATTCCCAACTCACCAAAAGAGATTGGAGAGCATATCATATCCCACTTGACTAGGTAGAATTTGAATTCATCCCCCATACCACTCCACAAGAAATCCGCTACAGTTTCTCAATCTGAGTTGCCACACTTGCTGGAATTGGGAATAAAGATAAGAATTATGTTGGTAAATTAGACAGGGTGCTTTTAATTAAGGTGATCCTACCACCTTTTGACAAGTAAATCTCTTCCAACCCGCCAATCTACGTTCAATCTTCTTAATCACTTTATCCCAAATTGATTTAGCCTTTGATGTTGCTCCTAAAGGAAGACCAAGGTAATTCATGGTAAGAGAGGAAACCTTACATCCACGAATGTTAGCCAACTACTGGGTTTCGCGCACATTACCAACTGACACCAACTCTGATTTGTCAAAGTTCAATTTCAAGCCTGATGTCTCTTCAAAACAAAGTAAGAGAGCCCTCAATGCCCACATCTGATTTTGTTCAGCCTCACAAAAAATCAGTGTCATCTACCAAAAAATAAGTGAGAAATGTTTAGAATACCCCTACTGGGGTCACCAACGGAGAATCCAGCCACAAAACCATTGTTAGTTAAAGACGGGATCATTCTGCTGAGTGCCTCCATAAAAATGACAAACAAAAGTGGGGACAAGGGATCCCCTTGTCTTAGGCCTCGCAAGCTATTAAAGAAAGCAATTGGATTGCCAGTTACCAACATTGAAAACTTCACCGTTGAGATGCACCATCTGATCCATGAGCACCATCTCTCCTCAAATCCACACCTCCCAAACAAGTATATTAAGAATTCCCAATTCATGTGATCATAAGTCTTCTCCATATCCAACTTACATAAGATCCTATTATTGCTAGGTTTTAATCTGCTGTCTAGGCATTCATTGGCAATGAGAATTGAGTCCAAAATTTGCCATCCCCTTACAAATGCATTTTGGGGTTTCGAAATTATCTTTCCCAACACCTCCCCTAAGTGGTTTGCAAGCACCTTGGATAAGATCTTATACACCCCATTCACAAAACTAAAGGTCGATAATCTTTCACTTCCATTGCCCAAATCTTCTTAGGAATAAGTGCAATAAAAGTGGCATTTAGGTTTTTGTTTTTTTCCAATTTTCCAACCAAAAAAATTCCTAGACACCTTCGTTAAATCCTCCTTTAGCACTTCTCAGCATGTTTTGAAAAATCCCATAGAAAATCTATCAGGGCCAGCTCTTTATCTTTAACCATTTTCCTCACCACTCCAAGAACCTCCATCTCCTCAAAGGGTCCCTCCAACCAAGAAACATTTTGTGACTCTATGGACTCAAAGGCTAGTCCATCGAGCTTTGGTCACCATCCCACCTATTTAGTAAGTGTTCAAAAAAATCAATCGCGTGCTCTCGAATCACAGGAGTTTCCATACAAGGCACACTATCTATATGTAGCATCTCAATGGTATTCGTTCTCCTGATAGAGTTGGCCATTCTGAAAGAATTTCATACTTCGATATCCTTTTTTTAACCACAGTGCTCTTGATCTCTGCCGTCAAGAGATTTTCTCCAATGATATAACCCTCTCTAAGGTTAGGTTTGGATAGTGAGATGAGATGAGATGATTTTAGATGAAAGTTGAAAGTTCAATAAAATATTGTTAGGATATTATTTTTTAATATTATTATTATTTTAGAATTTGAAAAAATTGAATTGTTTATTATATTGTGTGAGAATTTGAGAAAGTTGTAATGATGAAATGAGATGAGTTGAAACCATCTATGTATCCAAACCTAGCCTAATTCTAACACGAACTCTGCCTTCTCAGATAACTCTTCCAAGGAAAGCGCCTGACCCTCTTATATCCTTTCTAGCTCTTGTATCTCCTCCAACATAGACTTCTTACGGTCACCAATATCACCAAAGGATTGAGCATTCCAAAGTTTTAGATCTTGTTTCAAAGCATTTAGCATTCCTGCAAAAATGAAACTAAGAGTGCCATGAATCTGATATAAGGACCACCATTGTCTAACCCTATCCACAAAGCCTTCAATTTTCAGCCACATATTTTTGAATTTAAAAAACGACGCCCTCCTTGAATACCACCACGATCCAGCAAGATAAGAAAGTGATCTAAGCAAAGGTGAGGCAGCCTCTTTTGACATAGGTTTGGATAATGACTTTCCCACTCCGATGAGACTAAAATCTATCTAGTTTAGACCACGTACGATGATTAGACCACTTGTACGCTCCGCCAATGAGAGGAAAACCTAGATTCCAAGTCAAAATACACCAAGAATTCCATCATTGCAGGTCGCAGCCTACTTTCTCCTGACTGCTCACCTGGGAACCTTGTAACATTAAAATCACCACCTATGCATCATGGTATGTCCCACCAACAATGAACTCCCGCTATTTCATCCCATAGAAGTCTTCTACTACTATCTGAGTTCAGCCCATAAATACCAGCAAACACCCACAAAAAATTATCTCCTTTTATAGTGCATTGTTGCAAGATTTTATACAGGGCGCATTAGGTAATGCCTTGTATTGCAATCTAAGTGTGTGAAAGTTAGAAAAGGAGTTCAGCCGTCACAAGTAGGTGAAATTTGGAGTGTCATGCGATGAATTTAGGAAAATGATAGAAGCATAACTTTTTTACAACCCTTTACACAACATAAATTATAAAATAAATTATAAAAGTATCATCATTAAGAAGCATTCCCTTATCTGAAATTGGCAAGCATTCTTTCCAACCTTATTCAAATATGGGGTGGGTTTGTTTTTTTCATAGGCTGAAACATGATTTGAAGGTGAGATTTGGAGTGCCGTGCAATGAACTTAGGATAGTGATAGACGCACAACCATTTTCACAACCCTTTACATAGCATAAATTATAATTATAAAATAAATCATAAAAGTATCTTCATTATACAAAACTACGTTCATTTCAAAAGATGATTGTGTAAAGGGTTGTAAGAAAAGGTTATGCGTCTATCATTTCCCATTTAGTGGGTGATAATAGGAACTTCCTTAAAACCATTTTCTGAAGTTCATTACTTGACTAGCTACTCGCATTTAGTACTATCTATTTTGATTTCTTTTTAGTTTCAAATCTCTTTCAAAATTTTTAAAATAATTCATTGTGATGATGTACTATAATATCATACGATTATCCATTAAAAGTGATATAGATAGGGTTCATTAAGTGCAAATACTGGATATTTTAGCCTTATGTTTCTAAGAATGTTTGTCGGAAAAAATATAAGATATTTTAGTCATTGTGTTTCTAACTATGACTAAATTGACAAGTGAAATTTCCAATATATCTTATGTTTGACATCCTTAACCATTATAGCCATCCTGTGCAAATTGTACAGGTTTTTAGCCAGAAAAATATAGAGTACTTTATCAAAAACAAAAGGATAAATTAAAAATTCAAGACTATAAGAACCTGAAACAATTTCGTTTCCAGAATTTGGGAATAGAACTCTAAAGCATTCATTCAAGGAGTCAGAAACCCCACGCACGCACCCTTGGAAACTTTTCACCACCTCTCTCAATTAGTGACTCAAAACCAATTCCCAATAGATCAGTGAATAGGACAATCATGCAGTTCATACATACGAAACGGAATTCCCAATATAGGCTGAAAGCAAAGAATTTTACTATAAAAGGTTTCGATTAAGTAGGATCTGGGAACTTATCTGGGGTCAAATAACCCCAAGATAAAATTGACTTAATTCAATCTCTTAGATTAATCCAGAGAAAAAATTCAAAAAAAGGATGGGAAGATATAAGGAAACCTGTTGCTCGTTACGAGCGAGGCATTTGCGAACAATTTCGCCCTCGAGAGCGCGTCGTTCTTCGAGAGTGAGGTACTCGTAGTATTGGGCAAGACGGGTCTGTCCCTGCTTGTTCACCATCAATATGAATCTGATCCCCATTTCCTTCCCTCTTCACCACTCCCAAACCACAACAGAGAGAGAGAGAGAGAGAGAGAGAGGCAGAGAGATCTTTTCGGAAAATTTTCAGTCTGTGAAATTTCTGCTGAAGACGCCACGTTGGAACAGGTGATGAATTGGTCCCGTCAGCGTGTTTTGATGCTTTTTATTTATTTATTTAGTAATTAAGGAATGCTTTTTAATGACATTATAATTTTTTTAAAATATTTAAAGATGTTAAAATATTACATAAAAAAAGGAAGAAAAAGATGAAATATATTTATC
This sequence comes from Carya cathayensis, assembly GCA_011037825.1. Classification (NCBI taxonomy): domain Eukaryota; kingdom Viridiplantae; phylum Streptophyta; class Magnoliopsida; order Fagales; family Juglandaceae; genus Carya; species Carya cathayensis. Next base: position 575,146 of record QGSO01000275.1, read on the forward strand.
AACACCCGACTCGGTAGCAATAGAGCTATATTTTTCTTAATTATTGTTAGAATATATTGTTTGTAATTGGTTTGTATGAGGGTATATGGGTAAATTGTCTTTAGGGTTATATATATACTTATGTACACTTTGAATAATAAAAACAGAGTATTATTTCATCAAATCTCGTCTACATGGTATCAGAGTGCGATTCTCACGAATTTGAGTTCTGTATGGTTTAAGAGTGTTTTTCGGTGTAGTTTGTGAGCTCACCGTGTTCCTCGGCGTGTTTTCGTGTGGTTTGGGTGCTCATCGGCGGCTTGTGGTGGTTTGAAGCGTTTTCCGGCTACTTTCTGGCGTCATCTCCGGTACTAGACACCAGGAGTGAACTCTCCGGTAGTTTCTGTGGGTATCGGGCCTGGTTGTCGTCGTCTTCAGCCGCTGAAAGGGGTCTCCGTCGCCGATCCAGTACCATTTGGTTGCAGGTAAGCTTGTATTCCAGTTCTAGAGTAGGGATAACCCCGAACCTGTATAAGGTTTTATTCCAGGTTGGAATAAAACTTGTTTGGTAACACGGATAGCTTAAAACTATCCTGGGTTAGGATAGGCTTATTCGAGACAGATCCAAATGGGCCAGGCCCTAGCAGAGATCGACCCAGACCCGAGATTGACCTGGACCCAATATGAGGTAGACACATATTGGGCATATACCGGCCGAAACAGACCCGATTTCGGTCGATACAAGCCGGTTCCGGCCACTTTTCGGCCGATACATACCGGTTCAGAACCGGTACAACACCTTTTTGACCGGTTCAAACTTGTTTCACCCGATAAAGGCCTGAAATTTGGGTTTTTAATATGGAATTCTACTTTTCCAGATTGTACTTTCCAGTTTTTTGTCCATATTTCATGTTTTTTGTGTGAAATCTTTGTTTCTAAGTGGATTGTTGTGATATTTTTTCCATGGCAACTAAATTTGAGTCAATATTGCTTGCACCAAATGTTAGTATGCCTATGACTTCGGTGAAGTTAAATGGAAAGAATATGTTGTGGTCAAGATCTGTTGAAAGGTTTTTGAAAGGCAAGGGCTTCGTCGTACTCATTTGGTTGATCCAATTCCTGCTTTGACTAGTTCTACCTTTGCTCAATGGGAGCAAGAAGATGCTCAAATATTATCTCTGATGTTGACTAGTATTGAACCTAATATCTACACAAGCTTAGATGTATTCAGGTGCTAGAAACATAACTCGTATTTATGAGTTGTGTAAACAATTCTTCGTGTTGGAACAGAATGCTTTGGGCCTGGAAGAATATTATTCTCAAGTGATGGGCATATGTGAAGAACTCAAAATGTATCAACCCATCACTTCTGATTTTCCAAGTATGCTAAAACAATGAGAAGATTTTAATATTGTTTGCTTTCTTGTTGGCTTAAAACTCGAGTATGAGTCAGTGCGTTCTCAAATTTTGGCAAGTCCACAGCTTCCCTCATTTCCTGATGTATTCTCCCGACTTTAGCGAGCTACATTGTCTTTTGATAAGAGTAATGAGAGATCTGCTTTAGCTGCTTCTTATGTTGCTCCTGCTGGGCGTGGAGGTTGGAGTGGTAGAGGTGCACGTGAGGATACACGTGGGAGATGTGATACTAGAAATAATCGCACTTGAGGTCGTGAATCTCGTAAGTGCATCCATTGTGGTCACACTAACCACTTAGTGGATTATTGTTGGGATCTACACGGTAGACCATCTGGATTTGCTAATCAAGCCACTTTCCAAGATGATCCACAGTCAACGAGCTCCAACCCATCTTCAGATATGATTAGTATATCGAAGGATGAGTATGAGCGGTTTTTGGGTCACACATGGTCTTCATCTTTCACAGCTACTCTTATCCACTCAGGTATAGCATCCGCATGTCTTGTCTCATCCACTCAAGGTCCATGGATCATTGATTCAGGAGCTAATGAACATTAGACCGGTTTGTCTTCTGCCCTGTCTAAGTTAAATAGTGTACCATCTCTAAAAAGTGTCACTCTTGCTAATGGTTCTCTTGCTAAAGTTACAAGCATTGGATCCACTAAACTCACTGTCATCTGTCCTATATGCTCCAAGTTTTCCTTTTAGCTTGTTGTCTATTAGTAAGATTACTCAAAATCTACAATGTTTAGTGACTTTTTATCCCTCTTCATGTGTTTTTCAGGATCTCAAGACGGGAACAAGATTGGTATGGGGCATGAAGCTAGTGGTCTGTATTACCTTGATGGCCAACAATCACCCACTCGAGCCCTTACAACCCCCTCATCATCTGCTTTTGAATGACATTGTCGCCTGGGTCACCCCTCACTTTCTCTTTTGAAGTGTCAAATTAGGAACTTGGGAAGTGTGTCTCCCTTCTCTTGTGAAGCATGTCAACTTAGTAAACACCATCGTGTGTCTTTTGTTCCTCGTATTGATAAACGAGCATCAAGTCCTTTTGAATTGGTTCACTCTGATCTATGGGGACCAATCAACATTGAATCAAACAAATTTCAATATTTTGTTACATTTGTTAATGACTACTCTCGTGTGACATGGTTGTTTTTTATGAAGGCCAGATCTGAACTTCTTTCCATATTTCAAGTGTTCTGGAAATAAATTAAAACTCAATTTAACAAAAAGGTTTAGATTTTGCGTTCTGATAATGCTAGAAAATATCTATCTAGTGCCTTTGCTACTTACCGAAGTGACAAAGGAATTGTTCATCAAACATCATGTTCATATACACCCCAACAGAATGGGGTGGCTGAACGCAAAAATCAGCATTTGTTAGATGTAACCCGAGCACTATTACTACATATGCATGTTCCTAAACGATTTTGGAGTGATGATGTTCTTACTGCTTGTTATCTTATTAATCGTATGCCTTCATCAGTTCTTAATGGTTCCTCTCCCTTCTCCATCTTGTTTCCATCATCTTCACATTTTCTCTTCCACAAAAAATCTTTGGATGTGTTTGCTTTGTTCATAACCTTGGTCTAGGCTTTGATAAACTTGACCCCCGTTCTACCAAGTGTCTCTTTGTTGGTTATTCCCAGACTCAAAAAGGATATCACTGCTATAGTCTTGCTCATAGACGCTACTTCACGAGTGCTGATGTTACCTTCTTAAAGTCCATACCCTATTTTTCAAATACATCTTCGAGTGTTGAGTGTGATCCTCTACCATTACCTACTCTTACACTATCTCCCTCACACTCACCCAACCTTACCCAACCCTCCTCAGCTCCTTCCCCAGTTCCTATACAGGTTTACTCATGTCGCTTGCGGCCGCCGGCTCCCATGCCCCAACCAGTCGTACCTCCATCTTCAGATCCTGAGTTGCCCAGTACTTTTGACTCTCTACCTATTGCTCTTCACAAAGGTAATCGTTCTTGTGTTACTCAACATCTTATTAGTAAATTTGTTTCATATCATGCCTTATCCCCTTCATTCTCATGTTTTACATCTCAAGTTTCAAAACTCTCTATTCCTAAGACACTTTAGGATGCATTATTTGATCCGGGATGGAGGACAACTATGGAAAATGAAATGGATGCTCTTATCATAACAGCATGTGGGATCTTGTTCCACTACCACCTAATAAACAACTTGTTGGCTGTAAATGGGTATATACTATCAAATTTCATCCTAATGGTTATGTGGAACGTCTGAAAGCCCGCTTGGTTGTAAAGGGCTACACTCAAACCTATGACATTGACTACGAAGAGACATTCTCCCCAGTTGCCAAAATCTCTTCTGTTCGAGTGCTAATCTCTCTTGCTTCTAATTTAGACTGACCCTTATTTCAGTTGGATGTAAAAAATGCATTCCTCCATGGTGACTTGTATGAGGAAGTTTTTATGGAGCAACCACCTGGGTTTGTTGCTCAGGGGAAGTATCGAGGTACTGTATGCAGGTTAAAAAAGGCATTATACGATTTGAAACAATCTCCTCGAGCATGGTTTGGAAGGTTCTCTGATGCTGTATTGACATTTGGTCTTCACAGATGCCAAACAGATCACTCGGTATTTCACTTGTATAGTAATGCAGGTCACATTTTATTGGTTGTATATGTGGATGATATTGTAATTACTGAGAGTGACTCTGTTGGAATTATTAGACTAATACAATTTTTACATGATTAGTTTCAGACGAAAGACTTGGGCAAGCTTAGATATTTCCTTGGAATTGAAGTCAGTAGATCTAAAGAGGGCATCAACCTATCTCAGAATAAATATGTACTTGATCTTTTGGAAGAAACTGACATGTTGGGTGCACAACCTATTGACACCCCTATGGATCCCAATTGCAAATTCTTGAAAGAGGAAGGGGAGTTGTTTAGAGATCCAGGTATGTATCAAAGACTTGTTGGGAAATTGAACTATCTCACCATCACTAGACCAGACATCTCTTATGCAGTGAGTGTACTGAATTAGTTTTTATAAATGCCTAGGATCTCACATTGGGATGCTGTAATTCATATTCTTTGTTATCTCAAGCGAGCACCTGGCCTTGGAATACTATATCAACCAAATGGACATCTTACGGTTGAAGCATTTTCAGATGCTGATTGGGCAGGATCTCCTTCAGATAGATGATCTACTACGGGATATTGTACCTTTGTAGGAGGTAATTTGGTTACATGGAAGAGTAAGAAATAAACAATAGTAGCTCGTTCTAGTGCGGAAGCTGAATACAGAGCAATGACACACTACTAGTGAGCTGACATGGTTACAACACTTTCTTTAAGAGATTGAGTTTCCAGCTCTTATCCCTCTCCAACTATTTTGTGATAATCAAGTTGCACTGCATATTGCCTCTAACGTTGTGTTTCATGAGAGGACTAAACATATAGAGATTGATTGTCACTTCATTCGAGATAAGATACTAAGTGGTGACATTGCTATACCTTTTGTGAAGTCTGCAGATCAACTCGCAGATGTGTTTATTAAATCCTTGTGTTGGAATCGATTAAAACCTATATGTTTCAAGCTGGATTTATATGATGTATATGCCCCAGCTTGAGGGGGAGTGTTAGAATATATTGTTTGTAATTGGTTTGTATGAGGGAATATGGGTAACTTGTATTTAGGGTTATATATATACTTGTATGTACACTGTAAATAATAAAAACAGAGTATTATTTCATCAAATCTCGTCTACAATTATATTGTTGAGCATATTTGTTTACAAAAATTATATTCTTAAATCTTAATCCTTCTTTGTAACATACCCACCACACCTCCACGTTGACAGGGAGGAAATAACCAAGGGAAAACTTTAAAGCCGGTTGGGTGTTAATTGTTTTTTTACCCCCACTAGTGAAAAAGAAACACGTAGTAGACTTGTAGAAATTATGATGGGGTGTGCATCAGGTAAAAGCCCTCTCTTTCATCTTCTCCCCCAAATTTCTTCTTCTCTTCTCCCTTGAATTTAGTGTGGAGCACATATTTTTGGTTACTGAATCCTTTAGCGAAAGAGACCTCTCGAGGAAGGAAGTTGAAAGTGCTAGTGAGTTTGCTAATTTTCAAGTTTCATTCGCTTTATTTCTTTTATTCTTTTCCCTTCATCTATTTTGGACTGTGTGGAAGATAATGTTTTTTACTTGTGGAGTTTTTTTGATAGTTTGGATCTGTGGTCCTATTCATCTATGTAGTCATCATTCGCAGTGAAAATGTGTTCTTGGATTTTCTATAAAACCACTATGTAAATGATGGGATCATATCCTTGAACCCTCTCCCGAGCTTAGCAAAATAGATTTTGACTCTAACTTAACAGACATATCAAATATATTTTATTCTACAAATCATAGGGGTAGCAACTCCAAATCTTTGTTCAATACATGATAAATACTTCACTTTCAGACGTGGTCCATACTAGAATATAGTTCCTTTCTATTATAATATTCATTTCGATGCTCCTCATTTATATCACTCTAAAATCTAGTTTGCAATACCGGGCACGCATGCACACTCTGCACCCTAACAAAACTGGTTTATGGAGAGCTTGGTTTGCAATACCGGGCACGAACATAAAAAAAAAGTAAAAGTTTACAGGGTACTAAAATTGAAACTGACGTCGGTTTAAGGGCAGGATTGTGATATTTGAAGAACAACATTTTAGGGTAGCACGTTTCTCAGCATCAAAACATAAATTTAAAGGCAATGAAATCAAATAGAAACACAGACAATACCCTCACAAATCTCTCGTCGATGGCCACAACTTTCTTGGTCCTTGAGGAGAGCAACAATCAGAGGAGGGAGGGAGAGAAAATGGAGCAAGGTTCTTAGTTGTAGGTCACAATTTTGGGCTGAAATGAATTTCTAGAGGGAGAGAAAAAGCGACGAAGAGTTGGGGAGAGTAGCTAGGTCACGGAATGGGGGAGGGAGAGAGAGGGGGAAAGATCTGAAAAAGGAAAAAAAATTACCTGTGTGCGAGTTTAGCTTATCTAAAGTTGCATCCCCTATGTGGAAGCTTGTGATTTGTTGGTGTAAAATTCAATTACACACCTGACCAGCTTGAAGTTGCTCTCAATAACTAAAACTCAAAATACAAGTTTCTTACCTTCTGTGACATAGTCTTCCTCAAATCCATTTCTTCTCAAGCGTTGGGCTTTGCTGCTCTTCTTGACAGCGAGTAGAAAGGATTTGCTGGATCTTGGCTACTTCTGGTCTTCCTCAAACCTTGATCTTCTCCTCTGATAGCACACATTTGGTCTGCTAGGGTCAAATATCCTCAAGTGTGGTACCCAAATGAACAAGCCAAACCAAAATCGCTTTTGTAACTTCTCATGAATATAGCAGTTCGATTCTCTGTAATTTAATTTTTCGTTCGCATTTGGATTATGGGAGTATAAACCCAAAGGAAAAAAGCTAACAGAAGAGCGTCCTATTGGTACTTTTTTAATTACCCAAACAACATATTTTGTTACTTTCATTTTGTTGGATGTGATATGTGAGTAGGTAATGTTATAAAACTTGTGATGTTTTGTTAGTGTAATGAACCCTATTGCTACCTTACTTCTGCTAACTATTTTGAGGTAGTTACCCTCTAAGAACAAGAACAAGAACTTGAGACAGAGAAAATAATTTGTGTGAAATCTTAGAGTTGGCTTCTTTCCCAGCTCGTGTTGTACTTATATATATTCAAAATGAATTTGCTTCTTGTACATTTACTTATTACAATTCTGTATAAAAAATAAAAAAAGGACACCATTCTACTAATCTTCCCTCACTTACACAAAAACGACATCGCTTTGTTTAATAGAATGGTAACGTATCACTCTAACTTCAACTAACTAAATTGTCATCTCCACCCTTCTCCTATGCACAACTTGTTTCTCATTCCTTCACACAGCCTACACCTTAGACAATCATCTGCTAATCTCATCCACTCCAGGTCCCTTTCTCAACTTACAACATAACCCTCCCCTTCAAAGCATCTTGCCCACAAGGTGAGTAGATTTATCACGATGATGCCACTTAGGAAGAAGCTGCCAATAGGATTCCTAAGTGGCATCATCCACTCTAGCTCCCTTCCATTGCACTAAAACTTCTACTACAACTTTGTTATTAACCTTTCTACTTCTGTGCTAAAATACACTTAGGTTCTAGTGTTAGTTCACCCCTAAAATCAACTGGTGGTGGTATGGAAAAGGGTGAAGCATGCTACCCCAATTTCTTTTTTAAGCAAAAGACATGAAATATAGAATAAAGTACAGAATACTGAGGAAGATAAGGCCTATAAGCAACTTGATTAATCCTATTGGTTATCTAGAATGGACCAAAGAACCTTAGAGAAAGCTTGAAATTATGGCTGGCAGCCAATGAATTCTGCTTATAAGGTTAAAGTTTGAGATACACCCCCTCCCCAATTGAGATTTTCCTCTCATACCTCTTTTTATCAGTTTGAAATTTCATTCCTTCCTAAGCCGCTAAAAGATTATTTTTCAAGGTGGCCAAAATCTAATCTCTTACCTTTAATAATTTTTCTACTGTTTGATTCGATGTCAACCCTAGTATATAATTTTGTTGTCTAATAGGAGGTTTGCCATATATGGCCTCAAATGGTATGAGCTTGATAGAAGTGTGAAAAGTGGTATTGTACCATTGTTTAGCCAATGTCAACCACTCGAACTATAGCCTTGGTTGATCTCTTTAAGAGTGATAAGTAGAAGAATAAGAAAAAGTTTCTCCTTGCAATTCGAATAGCTCTTTCCAAAAAGAACTTGTAAAAGTTGAACCTCTATTAGAAACTATGCTCTTAGGCATATCATGCAACTTGAACACATTATCAAAAAATAAAGAGGCTATCTTTACTGTTGTAAAGTGCCATAAAATGAGAGTATTTGGACAATCTATCAACAACCACCATGATGAAAAAATAACCCTCCAAAACAAGTACACCTTCTACAAATTCCATAGACAAATAAGTAAAAATTTGCTGAGGTACTAGTAAGGGTTGCAACAATCTAGCAGGATACACATTCTCCACTTTATTTCTTTGGCAAACTTTACATTCTCTAATGTATTTTTTTACTTCACTTTTTAACCCTTGCCAATAAAAATCACTTCTAGCACGCCACAAAGACTTGTGAAATCCAAAGTGACCTGCAGATGAACTAGCATTGATGAAATGTAAAATCTTCACTTTTAACTCAGGACAATTTGGAATATAAATTATTCATTTTTTAAACAAAAGACCATGTTTAAGCGTGAAGGAAGAGGCAGAAGGTGAGCCATTCTTCAACAAATCAAACTATTGTTGTGCTAACTGATCTCCAACATAAGCATTCTTCAACTCTTCAAGCCAAGTTGGGGTAGGAATTGTTATGGCAGTAACCACCATAGAATTATCTGAACTATCTATTTTTGACAAAGCATCTGCCATCAATAAAGTTTTCAATGGAGTAGCTATTAAATCATAGCATCTAATAAACTTTCTATGATAACTTGTCAATCCTAAAGAGCCTTTTATAGATTTAACATTCTTAGGAACTGGCCAAGTTAACATAGACTGTAGCTTCTTTGGATCAACTCTTACCCCATCCTTAGAAATTAAGTGCCCCCAATACTCATTTTCAACCCATGCAAAATGACACATTGATTTCCTTGCAAATAGTGTTCCTCATGTGTTCTAAAGGTTGTTTTACATATATCATCGGTTTTCATATGGATTTGATGATACCTTGATCTCAAATCCAATTTGAAAAAAACTGTGGAGCCAAACTACTCATCCAGCAACTCATCTACTACAGGTATAGGGTACTTGTCTTTAGGCCTCGTTTGATTATACATATGAGATGAGATGAGATAAAAGTTGAAAGTTAAATAAAATATTGTTAGAATATAATTTTTATTTTAGGATTTAGAAAAATTGAATTATTTATTATATTTTGTGTTAGAGTTTGAGAAATTGTAATGATTATATGAAATGAGATGATCTCACCATTCCAAACTAGGCTATTAGTAGCCTCATTCAACATTCAATAGTCAATACACATTCTCAATGAACCATATGACTTACTGCAGAAAATAGTGATTGACTTGGCCTAATCAACCTAGACCTCAGTAACTCAGTAACAATCTTCTCAATTTCTATTTTTTGGTAATAAGGATATCGATATGGCCTCACACTTACTAGTTGGGATTCATTCTTTAGAATTATTTGATGATCTCGAGGTCTCTAAGGAGGTAAGCCAATAGGTTCATAAAAAACCTTACCATGCTTCTACAACAACTCAGAAACTTCAACACAACTCAGAATGCACTCAGCAGGCAGCAACTATAACCACAATCTTTTATACCCCACATTTTGGAAAAACTAGAAATCTCCTTATCATCTGCCAATTGAGTGTTAGTAGACATAAAGCCCTTGAGACATACTGCCATTCCTCTGTAAGAAAAATCTTTCTTCAGATTTACAAAGTTCCAAAGAACAGGTCCCAATGACAAAAGCCACCATACCCCCAAAACTACATTACAAACCCCCAAGGTTAGTGTGAAAATATCAATAGTGAATATAGTGCTCGGCATTCGTACCCAAACTGTTGCATATTTACCCTCACTACTCAATACTTTACCATTGGCTACCCTCACTTGAATAGGGTTGCACATCTGTACAAACAATTTACATCTAGCCACCATTGCAATATCCATAAAATTATTGGTGCTGCCAATGTTTATCAAAGTAAAAACTCTTTTCTTATTAATTTGGCCACCACCCTTATTGACTTAGGATTTGGACTCCTAACAATTACTTGTAATGAAATTAAGGTCATGTTCACACATCCTCAAGTCCCTCCTCCATACTAGCAACCAGTAGCTCCTGGTCCAATGCTCCTTAAACATTTCCATACCCTTCAACAAGTATAATCTTGGTTTAACACATTTATGGTCTTGATGCCATTTATCATCACAAAAATAACATTGTCATTTCTTCATTCTTTCTTGCTTTTGGGCTTCAGACACCTTTTGATAAGGCAATTTTGCAGTGGGTAAATTTTTAAGTTCACCCAGAATAAAACTAGCAGGTACTTTCTTAGATAACCCCACTCACAATTTTGCTGATGAGAATCTACAAAATTACTTCTCTGATACCTCCTTGCACTACAAATATATTTCCCTTAGATCTTGGCTAATCCAAAAGCATCATTTAATGAGGTTGCTCATGTAGATCTTCTAGGATTGCAGTGTTCAACATGTCAATCATCTTGGTAATGAGGCTAGTCATAGGCTTGCTAGACATGTTTGGAATGTTGTAGATATAGAGACGTGGTGGGATAGTGTTCCTACTCATATATCTCAAGTCGCTTGGCTGGATAAACATTCTTTGTAATGTCTATGTTTAATGAATATGAAGTTGTTTTCCTACCAAAAAAAAAAAAACATCATTTAAGGTAGTAGGATTCAATATCCTCATAGGCAACCTCACTTGATGCAAGATAGAATTAAGATTAATTCTAGTGGCTAGTTTTAACAGATAATCGAAACAGGGAAGACAATAGACTCGCCTAAAATATAGAAAAAACAACTCAACTTTCAATTGAGAATTATCAAACTTCAGAATAATATCCATTAATGGTAAAATTCAAAATCCCTTTATGAAACCCACAAACAAGGCTTAAATAGCCGTAAAATTTGAAATTATGAGGATTTTTTTCATATAAAAAATAAATGCATAAATAAATAAGAATCATACAAAACATTTGGTCAAAATTGAAATCAAAATCACTTCCAAAACTTAAAACCAAATAATTCTTAACTAGGCAAAAGTGAGTGTAAATATATAATTTAAGGGAAAATAACTAATATTATGTATCCTAGTTCAAGGAAGATATTAAGTTTTTCCTTCCATATTTGTACATGTTCATCTTCTTAAGGTAGTACTTCAATCCAATTAGTGTAGAATTTGGACCTAAATACCTCATATCAATTTGGGTTTGCACCATCACTTCATCCCTTAGCCCACTCAAAAAATAGCTAAGTTTATTTTTCTCAGAGATACCCTTTATTTGATTAGATAGAAATTCAGAATTGACCTTATAAGCAGTTATAGAACCTACCTGCTTGAGTCTTGAAAAAGCATCCATTGGATCATCATATGGTGATGAACCAAATCTTGTCGGCACTGCCTGTGTAAACTCTTCCTAAGAATGAGAAGTTTTTGCTTGACTTGCATCTTGGAACCATGTTAAGGCTTCCTCATCCATATGAAATGAGGCTAAAAATATTTTTTAGTTAGTTGGTACTTGGTGGTACAAAAATTATTGATTAGTCCTTTAAATCCAAGCTGATTGATTCTTGCCTCCAAACCTTGGAAAATCCAGTTTTATACCTTTAGTGAATCCCCTTTCACTCATGTTACGATAATGAATTTCACTCATTTCATTAACATCCCCATTTCAAATATATATGAGTTTCTTGAAAGTTTCTAACTATTTGCCCATTCCCTTTAAAAGTATTATATGAAATTCTTAAAATCTGCTATAGCAATTCTGAAAATCTTTAATCTTGATTCTTTGGATCCACCCCGGTAGCCTTCCACTTCTAAACCAAGATTGCAATTATTTCTTCAATTTGCTTTTGTTGCCTTCCTTGCATTGTCTGATATAGTTTACTAAATCCACAATTTGAGCATAAGATCGTGTACCCTCTACCATGGATCCTAGCAACTGATACCAATTGTAATGGACCCTACTGTTTCCTTACTTCTGCTGACTGGTTCGAGGTAGTCACCCTCCAAAAACTAGAACTAGAGAGTGAGAGTGAGAGAGAGAGAGAGGAGAGAGAAAGTAAGTTGTATGAAATTATAGAGTTGGCTTCTTTCCCATCTCGTGGTGTATTTATTATGTGTTCAAAATGACTTCATTTCTTGTACATTTACTTATTACTATTCTGTGTAAAAAAATGACACCGTTCGACCAATCTTTCTTGACTTAGACAAATAATACATCACTTTGTTTAATAGAATGATATCACAGTACTCTAACTTCAACTAACTAAACTAAACTGTTATCTTTAACCTTCTCCTACGCACAACTCGTTTCCCATTCCTTCACACAACTTGCACATTAGACAATCATCTGATAATCTCATCCACTACAGCTCCCTTTCTTAGCTTATAATAATTATAAGTGGTTATACATTGTAATGATCGGTATTGTCATCCAATTTTCGTGAGCTTACATTATTTACTTGTCAGATAATTAATAAAATTTCTTAAAGGACATTGTTTGCAAGTTATTGTATGTCTATTTGTGTGAGTTTGAAATTGTAAATATTCACACTTCAAGTTTAGGGTTTGGTGGTTCTACTTATACAATTGTTACCTAAAAAAAACAAACTTGTAAAAAAATATTGAGGTTTAGCTCATTACTTGGGAATAATGCGGGTTATTGCTCTCTGGTGATCTGTGAAGGCCTTTGCATATCCAAATTATTCTTTAAAATAGGACTATCTAAGTAGGACTATCCAAATTTGGTAGCCGCTCAAGGCTATCCATTGTGCACAATATTTGTGTCTTCATGATTTAGATAAGTAGTTCATAGCAATTCATGCAACCCTCATGCTCTTTGACTTATTTGTTACTGCAATAAAACATTATACTAAATCATTTTTTATTGGTAGAATGAAAGTTTTTCTAGTAACTTACACTTTCTAAAAATTCTTGGCTAGGTATTCCCGCTGCTAATGATCTGAACAATGGGGTTACTTGGAGAGAAATGGTTTGGGCATATTTTTTAGGGGCATTCTGCATTCAGTTTCTTCAGATGGACAGATGATTATAAAGAAAGACAAGATAAACTTCTAAAACAATTGAATGAAATTCAAAAAAATGAGGATGGAGTCCTAAAAATGAAGTCTTAGGTTCATAAATGAGAGGAAAAAGTCACAAGAATGGAGTTTCAACTTCAGAAAATTGAGGATGAAGTCTTCAAAAGAGAGTTTGAAATTCATAACAAGGAGTTACAAAACTAGGAAGATGGCTTAGGGTGGAGAAGAGGTGTTCATGGCTTACTTTGTGCATGTACTAGGATTGATTATGATGTGTTTTCAACTACTTTGGCAGCAATGGAGAGCTCTCTCATAAGAGCCTTCCACCATATCATTGTAAATGTGAAGTAAACATTACTTGTGAAGTAGGGATATTTTGTACTTGTGATTGGCTGGTTGGTTGTAAACATTACGCTCTTATATGTCTATTGAATGGGCTGTTTCAGTTTTGCCTATTATCTTCACGTGGCCTTTTTGCAAAGTCTTGGAATTATATGCAAACATACCATGAAACAAAATGCAATTTATGAAATATGAAAAATCATTCGTTCCATCATAAAAAACCATACATTACAATAGAGTCAATTTTTTCACTTGTTCATACATTACACGAAATCAACATTTTCATTACATTACTTTAGTCAACTTGTTCCATTCATTACACAACATCATTATTGTACTTGGATCTACTGGCTCCACTTTGAATGTTGCTTTCACAATGGAGTGCTCTGTGTTATACATACTTCTTGCATTAAAAATAATATTGTGTCAAAATACTAAATAAAACTACAAATGAATGAAGTATGTAAGTATGAGCATATGATCATATCCTGTTGGTACTATCAATAGGGGTTGCACCAAACTTGGATTTACTTGCTCTACTTGTGAATGCCTTCCAATGGAGTGCTTCGTGTTGTACACGCTTCTTGCATTAAAAATATAATGTGTAAAAAACTAAGGGGGTATACAAGGATAGAGACCAAGAAAATGGAGATACAAATGAAGCAGACTAGATTCATAATATGCCTGGAAATAAAAATACCATTACTTTAACACCAACAATAACAACGTGGACAAATGCAAATAAAAAATTTTACTTTTCTCACCTTTGTAGAACTTGACTATTCACTCAAAGATGTCTTTGATAAGTGTTTAGAGGCTGTTTATCTTCTTCGCCCATTTGTTTTTTGGCCAATGAGTTGCTACAAGTGATTTTTTTAGATACTAATATGTACATGGAGCTTAACAAATTAAATTAAATGAAGCACAAATGCAATGCAAAATGTCGAAACTAGGGAATTCAAAATTTTTACTATCCTCAAGAGAATAAAACCATAACAAAAGTCTCATTTTGTGGAAAAGAATGAATCAAACATGACCATAAACAACAAGTGATTCTTTCCCACATATAAATGCCTTCAATTCAAACACAAAAACAAACAAATTAAAAACACAAATAGACAAATGCACAAAACTTTATCTAACAAACAAGTAAATTTACAAACAGATAAATGTACAAAAATTTCATTACATACACAAACAAATTAAAAATATAAATATATACAAAAATGTGAAAAATATTTCAAAATGCAAATACAAAAAATTTTGAAATACAAAGTAGATGTGCTGGATGAAATGCACAACTTCAGTTAACCTTGAGTTTCAACTTTGCTTCACGTCGATGGAGAACGAAATGCATAGCTTCAGTTTCGACACATAAGAAATGATGGAAAATTTCATCAGTGAGCTTGTTGGCTGCTCCTTAGGACAAGTTTTCACTCTTTTTAAACAGAATGGATGGAAAAGTCTTAGCTTTTGTGTGTTTTTGACACCTGGTTTGTGGGGATTTTTTTATTCAACTTAAAAACATGTCACTGTACATGTTGGCCAGTGTGTTAAAATGCAATATACTCCATAGCAAAATTGATGTTTTTATGGGCAAAGTCTATATGTGTTAAAATTCAATGCCACATTTGTTACGGATCTTATCATTTTAATTATATTTATTTTTTAGTGTATGTGGTGTATGTGATTCCATATTCCTTAGGAGATAAAAGCTCTTTCTAATGACTTCAATTATACCATTGGCTAGTCTTTTTGAAATATAGTCAAGATGTAGCTTGGGTTTCCCTTAAAGTTTTATCTAGTGTGATTGAAGATAATACATTATAAAAACTATATTGCGTAATCAAAGAAAGGGGGTTCATGGTTAATTCTGACTAAGGTGGTGATCTAATAGGCCCATAGGTTAAAAGGGACATATTTCAAAGATGGTGATCTAACATGCACAATGAGAGTGAAGAGCTAAGTGTGTGGTGGGACGAAGTGATTTATAGTAATAATAGAGAGTAAATTAAATTAGAAATTAGGAACGTAAAAGGACACCATCTAGAGTCAATGCAAGTGATAAATGAACAATACGAGTATGTGTAATAAGAATGATTTCACTTGTGGGAGGTTGATAGGACAATCACTCAAGAAGAATGAAGGATTGGGAGGACATGTGGTCAGACGCACCAATGTCATCCAATAGTATCACAAGGAAATTAACTCACATATTGCCATGGAGGTGCATACATCTACTTGTAAGATAGGCTTGACCATTAGAAAGATTTCATTTGGTATCACCAATCAATACCTAAAAAGTAGTAGAAAATCTAAAATATCGAATTCTTCTAGCTCATCAAAGAAGAGTGGTAATTATAGATGTATTCGACAACAATTGCTTCCCACTCATTAGTATGACTCTTAGCTAAAAGAAAGAATTTGTGCTTTAAATAAAGAAATAGAACATTCCCTTCTCAATAAGATCAATTAATGAAATACACTCCATGTTTATTAATTTTGACGTCATGATCTCAATCGAGGTTATACATTGAAGCCTATTGAATATTAATAGTTTAAAACACACACTGTAATTTTTCATTGTTTACGGTGCACATTGTAAAAGGAGGGTTTGAGATCAAAGTGAACTTTCTCAACAAAAAAATAAGAGGAAGGAATTTGTGTTACTGCAATAACGACAACTAGTATTGCCTGCTTCTAGTAGGCTAAAGAGCCTTTCCTTTGTCAACGAAAGAAATCCATGACCATGTTTTGAGGAGAGGTGTATGAGATCTTGAATTACATAATTCTATGTCATTGTCTATGGCTCGAATCCATCGAATTCATAGATGTGTTGTGTCATGTACAAGCATGATTAATTGCTCCCTTAGATAAGGTTTGGCCTTTAGAAATGCCCCATTCAGGTCATCTCTACTCTTACTTCAAAACTACAAAGTGAATGACATAATAAATTGGGGATAATTAGAAAATTTTACATATAATAATTGATGTTTTTTCATTAAAAAGAATATGACTTTCTGAGCAACGTAGTCATCAAAATTGATAAAATACTACCTAAAAATATATTATGTCCACATATGTTCTAGACCTTCATATATAATCAATTATAACTAGCATTCCCAAAATGCATCTGCAACTAATCTCATTACTGAAAAAAAAAATCCAACATGTTGCATACTCAGTTGTTATTGAATAAAAAAAATTTCTCAAACAAAGCAATTGGAAGAAGCAACTTCAAAAGCAAAAATTTATAAGATTTGGACAATAAAAATAATGTTAAAAGAAGTAGTACTACATAATTAAAACGAAGAGTTACTAATTTTGAAAATAAACCTTATTTAAAACCAGTTTCGAGAATACAGTATCTACTAATTCTACAATTTACCTTAGTTGAGTGAGTTTCTTGTTATCAGAATTCTGAAGTTAGTCTTCCACTTTCCTTTCCAAATGTTCTTTTTCAGCATCCAAATAGGGGAATTAAACATATAAAAAATACTAATAAATAAATCAAGTGATGAATATTTTTGTGCCTTAAGAACGAACACACACACACACACACACACACACACACACACACAAGGGTATAAGAAGGACAAGCATGTAATTAGACAAATGAGCCACATCCTCAAGGACATAACTTGTGAGATCCACAGTCTTAAATAATCCTTACTTAAGAAAAAAATTGAAGAAAATATATTTTTATTTCTTTTGGGCGAGCAAATGAGCAAGTTTGATAGTTTGGGTGAGCAATGAATGCTCAAGCAAGCGTGATCAAGTAGTTAAGTAAAACACTTAGCCAAGCAAAAGTATGGGTGGGAAAAGTTGGTGCAATCAGATACCGGGCGAACAATGATATTGAACAGGTAATAGCTGAGCAAGAGAATAGAACAATGAAATATTTGAAAGGGCTAAGTACTTCACGGGGACAGTTAAGTGAGCAAGTGAAGGGTCAACAAATTAAACATGAGGTGACCAATTTTGAGTAGGCAAATAACATACGAGCAAAGCCTTGGGCAAGTAATGCACAAGACGAGTAATGACATGAAGCGAATAATAGACAAGCAAAGAAGGGGAACAATAAGTTTGACAAGCAACATTGCACTTCTTGGTGAGCAAAGTGTTGGAGACTCAGGGACTTAAACAATTTGAGTAAGTCTTTAAGTTAACATATCTGGCAAAGCTTTTCATATAGTGATGTTGTATGTGCTACCACATTGCACAACGCAACACGCGAGACATAACATTTAGGAATGTGACACCTCATCATTTTATTGACAACACAAAGCACACATGTTGTTAGAGTTGGAACTTTACTTTATTTGCCTGCAAATTTAAAATATATTAGAATTATTATTTTTTATATAGAAAGAGCAATTTCATTCATCAATAACAAGTATTACAGACATCTATTAAGCCATATGGTTTGAGAAAGAAATCTGGAAAACAATCCCACCACATTTCAAGTGTGCCAACATTCCAAGTATGCTTGGCTAGTCTATGTGCAACTCATTGCCTAACCTACTAACATGCTAAAATTTATGTTCATCTAACAAAACCAACAACTTCATAATTTCTATCATCAGAATACCAAGTCTCGATGATAGCCTAGCAGCATCTTGAAGAAGCATCTTGAAGATCTTGAATCAATAACAAGCAATCACTTTCAACAATAATCTTTTGAATCTCCATGGTAGCATATAGTTGATGGCCTCTAAAAATTTCTAACAATTCAACATCCTCTGCCTCTGCAACTTCATGCTAGACTTTGCTTGTTGCCATGATGATCTGCCCATGTTCATCTCTTAAAACATCCTGAACACCTGCTCTATGCAAATCACAAAACATGGCTCCATTGACATTTAAATTTAAAAAACTTGGCTCAGGAGGCTTCTAGTTACAAAAAATTTTCAACTCACTGCATGTAGCCTTTTGAATTGCAGTAAACTCTTGCTTCAAGGATAAAGCATAATCAACAACTTGTCGTGGCTCAACAAGGATCTGCACATTCACAAACTTGTTCTCCTAAACAAGAATCCCCAAGCTAACATACAGAACACAACCATCTCTTCCAAGTTCATGTATTCTCATGGCTATATCCCTTACAAAAATCTCCCATTCCATCTCACTAATAATAGGAAATATGCTACTCCAGTGTTTATGAATATGAGATTAATACATTAAAGCATGAGGTAGAGTTTCAACACCTGCATTGCAGAGACAACATGTATCTTGAGTCAGAAGCTTCCTTTTTCTAAGATTGGACAGAGTAGGGAGAAGTTCTTTACATGCTTTCTAAGCAAAAATCTTAACTTTATGTGGGATTTTCATCTTCCAAATATTCTTTCACAAAGACTGTTGTGACGCCCCCAAATCCCCACACACGGACACGAGGAAATCGAGACGTCCGGATGGTGACAACACGGGTCCCCATCCTATCGACGAGTGCCAAGTGTGTGTAAGCAACAAAAGTGTACGAAGAGATACGCAGCGGATAGCAAAGTCATATAACTAAGTACCAGAATTTTTCTTAGTTTAATACAAAACTGTTCAAATCATACATAATAAAATATTACAAATACAAATATTATTTCAAAGCCAACTCCAAAGCACAGCCTCCAACTCAAAAGTCCGGCGGAGCCGCATCCTCGGGCTCAGCCTCCTCCTCCTCGATCCTTGCACCAAAATCTACGGTACCAAAAATGGTGCCGCAGGTAAGTAAAATCTAAATACCACTAGATAAAAACATATAAAAACTCAGACAATATGCATGAAAGAATGCCAATGCACGAACCCATAAATCCGTATTTTTACACGCACGCCAAAAATCCCATTTGGCCCAAAAACATAAACTTTACAAATATCACGCCAAAAGTCCATTTGGCCCATATCCAACTCAATCCATAACCAAAACCCGTATGCACCATGACCTCCCCTAGGGGTCATCTGCACACCCTGGCTCCTGTGCCACACCGCGGGAATCCACCATGCGTATGACACATAAACGAGCGATGCCCAGTTTCGCGCCCTGCGCGTTAGTAGCCAAGCATCCTCTAGACGAGCGATGTCCAGTTCCGCGCCCCGCGCGTTCGTAGCCAAACATCCTCTAGCCCTCGCCAGCGAAGGGCCACGGAGTCGGTGCATAGAGCGATGCCCAGTTCCACACCTGGTGCGTTTGTAGCCAAGCATCCCCTAGCCCCCGCTCCCGTTGTCGCTCAGTTCCACGCCCGGCGCGTTCGTAGACAAGCCTCGACTCAGGGGACGTCACTTAGTATATTACGCTCCCGAGTGACCAGAGGAGCTCCACCGAGATAATACTCCATCCCGGCTTGGGGTCGTGGTACACACGCACCCGAAAATCCATTTACGCCAATAAAACATGATTTTCTCAATTTAAATAAAATGCACGTGCATGCACCATGTAAATGCAATCTCAATCTACAACACAACCAACCAACCATAAATCAACAAATCAAGTAACTCCGTCCTCAATCCATCCGACCCCTGAACTCTTCGGACTCAGTCCGGAATCAACCAACCAACCAGATAAATTATTGAAAGAGCAAAATATATTTAAATCTAAAAGTAGAGTTTGAAAAATATTTACAGCGCTATATGATATTTTTTCAAAGCTCGCGGCGTTGCAAGCGGCGGAGGAAAAGCAACGTAACAGTGTATTTTACACTGTGGCCGTGGGTAATAAATTACCCACTTTCGAACGGGGACAAATCAAGACACAAAATTGATAGGGAATGGCCTTGAGATATTTATGAAGCTAAAGGAAGTGAGCTTTGGCCGTGGGTGGCGGTGAAAACGGCGGTGGAAGTGCAAAAAGGGGCTGATTGGAGTTGAGCTCGTGCGAGCTGCTCCGGCAACGGATCGGGGCCGAAAATAGGTGGGTTAGGACGGCAAGAGGTAGGGGAAGAAGCTTTGAAGAGATGGTGGCTGGAGGTGGTGCGACGGCGCCGAAAATGGTGAAAAACCGTGCAGCTTGGAGGAGTTCGTGGTGGCTAACGGTGGCTTGGATGGAGGTGAAACTTGGTGGGGATGTTCACCGGTGAGAGGGGAAGAAAACTGAGTGGGTGGTGTAGGCCACGCCGCCGGCGAGCGGCGGTTTTGGGCGGAGAAAGAAATCAGCAACAAGGGAGAAAACAGGGCAGGGGCAGCAACTTCCAGGGGCTCGTGGCGGCTAACGGCTGGTTCGATGGCTCTGAAAATTAGTGGAGATGAACATTGGTGGGAGGGGAAGAGAATGGCGGGGGTGGTGTACGACACCTCCACCGGACGACGGAGAAACGGCCGGTCAAAGGGGCGGTGACGGTAAGGAGAAAAGAAGGGAGCACGGGGAGAGAGAGAGCCGAACGGAAAAAGAAAAAGAAAAAGAAAGAAAAGAAAGAAAAAGGAAGGAAAAGAAGAAAAGAAAAAGGAAAAGGGAAAAAGAAAAGAGAAAAGAAAAGAAATGAGGTCCAATCCTCACTTCCGGGATCCAAAAACAGATCCGCCGAAAACGATATTAAAAACCCTAGAATGATTAAAATAAATTAAACACAACATCAAATAAATTAAAAACCAATTAAATATATTAAACACAACGTAAAGCTAATATATAATAAATAACTAGTAAAAACTAACTATTTAATTTTAAATCCAAAAACAAGCTAAAATAAAATAAACAGCAATTTAAACTCAGAAGCAATTAAAATCCAATAATTTAAAATAAAAGAACTATTATTTTAATTAAATTAAAATATTCCTTCAGTGAAAATACACGTAAAAACGGGGTGTCACAACTGTTGCCTTGTAGCAAAAGATCACTCTTCAACATTGGTCTACTACTACCCTCTAATAAGTCTGTATGCACTTCTTACATTAAAGAGGCTACTCATTTCATATGCCCAAGTCCATCTATCTGGCTGTCCATCTAGAGCAACAATGATCTTTAGAATATCACAAATTTAGAGGGAATGATGTTAAGGTTATGGTGGGGACAGAAGGGGTGTGAGAGGAATATACATTGGTTAAGTTGGGAGAAGTTATGTCAAAGGAAATCTCAAGGTGGGATAAGATTTAAAGACTTGAAAAGTTTCAATTTAGAGTTGTTGGCAAAGCAAGGGTGGTGTTTACTTCAAGATGAGGACTCTTTGCTACACAGATTATTAAAGGCTAAGTATTTTCCTCATACCAGTTTCGTGCAAGCTGGTTTAGGTAGATGTCCCTCTTACACTTGGAGAGATATTTGGGAGGCAAGAAAATCGCTAGTGGAAGGTTGTGGGTGGAGAATTGGGAGTGGTACCTCTGTAAACATATAGTGAGATCAGTGGATTCTTGGGTATAAGTCACTTGCTGCTGAAGGGGTAGTGGCAAGGGAAGAAGTTGAAATGGCTTCAATAGACTCTTTGTTCTTGCAAAATGAAAGAGCTTGGGATATAACCAAGTTAAGGGCTCTCTTCGATTCAAATGTGGTGCAAGATGTTCTTAAAGTGCAGTTATGTTCTGTTACTATGAAAGACAGGAGGGTGTGGTCGCATGAAAGGAATGAGATTTTTAATGTTAAAAGATGTTATAGAGCCATTCACGATCAGTTGGGCACACAGTTTCCAAAACCTTCAAATGTGCATAGGCATGAATTACTTTGGAAGCATTTGTGGAAAATGAAGGCTCCGAATAAGATTAAAATTTTTGCATGGTATGCTGTAATACCCGAGTCTTACTACGTGAGTCTTTTCGTCATTTTATTTTAATTCTTAAGTTAAATATTTTCATGTAAAGATTTTTATTATTTTATTAATTCATTTTATTTTATTTTAAGATGGGTGTGTTTTATTTTATGTGAATTATTAAAATGAGTTAAGAGCATATTTTTTTTTATATACCCTTAATACATTTTCTTTTAAGTCCTTTACTTTGAATTAATTATGGATTGGCCCGCTAAATCTATACCATTGGATGGAGGTAGGTATAAGAATTATCTTCTTAAGTTTGATCTAGGACGTCCAACATCTACCTAATAAGGATAAGCTTTGACCAACATTATTTCCTAATGCATTCCGTCGGTTAAAGGCCAAAAGTTTGTAACTTCTTATCACTTCTTCAAGCTAACGTCGACCATCACTTATTTCCTTCTTACTTCATCTTCTAACTCAAGAGAAAAAGCTAAGGTTCCTTCCCATCATATAAACCGTGTGAGCTCCCAAAAGGAAGGAATAATTCTTTTTTTTCCAAACCGTGTTCTACATATTTTTCCTTACCACTTTGAGGTTTCTTATAGTTGGAAATTTTCAAGTGCTTTCATCTTTCAAGAAGTGAAGAAACTTGGGGTAAGAGGTTCCTAACTTATTTCTTAGTGTAGGTGATATATGAATTTTGAAACACATAAACCATCTTATAATATATATATATATACGGTTTTGAGGTCAACCGAACCATGTGTGAAATTTGTCTCAATTTTGTTTTATTTTCATCTCTTTATATTGTGGTTTGGTATGTATATAAGTGCATGTGTCCTGTTTTGCTAGCCGAGTGTATACAAGGCTGTTTGAGGTTTGTGTTTCAGGTATACAAAAATATAAAACTGTTATGTGGTTGTCTTTCAAGTTTATAAAGATATAAGGTTGTTGAGTGGTTCCTTTCCGTATAGGTATACATGAAAGACTGATTTAATACTCTGTTTTTGTATATATATATATACATGTTCTGTTTTAAGTGATTAAACACATGAAAGGTTGTTTTAATATTCTGTTTTGTATATGTATATATATGCTCTGTTTTAAGTGATTAAAATGCATAGATGGGGTTGTTTTAATGTTGTGTTTTCTTCCTTAAGAGGCTATAAGTATTAAGATTATTTTGGCTATATGTAATCTTATAAACTTGTTTAAAGGGGATGTTAAATGATCTAACTATAAACTTTGAGGTTAAGGGTTTGAATTACTTAATGCATTATTTTAGTTATTTCCTATGTTATGCCTTTCTAAATAATATATGTTAACTAAGTTAATTATCTTCTTATATTACTCTTGTAAGGATTTGTTGAGAGGGTAGTCATTTGAAGTAACGTTAAGGGCAGAAAACGACATTAGGTTTATAATATTTTAGTTTATCGTTAAGTGGGGGTTTAAAGGATGTTGGATGAATATTAACACACTTGTTATTTATTGGATTAGGATTCACTGAAGTTAAAAGGATTGCAGCAGATCGAGGTAAGTAGCTATGACCATGTGCCCACGCCAAGTTCTCTTGCGAAAGAATATATCTCTATCTCTTTCCGAACGTTCTTCTAAATTAAAGAATAAAGGAACTTATATTATGTACAAGCATTTCTTGGTAGCCCCTGTTAAGCACCCTATCGATTATAATTGGTTGTATGTGTATATGGTAATGCATGCAAGTAGATTCTAAGTCATGGAATTTTCATACATGCTCCTTGAAATAACTAAGGTTCTATTTATATGTAAGCATGACATGAAATGCTAATTTTCAAAATAAATGCATATGCATTGAACTAAGAAAGATAATGAAAACGATTGATTTCAAAGAAAGAAAAGAATGGAATGAAGGTTAATGTATGAAAATATGTAATGGCCATATGAAGGAAAAAGGGTACTAAAGAAATGGGCAGATTGCAATGCCGGGTAAGTAGTACGGGTAGTACACCCAGTGCTGCTCCCAGACAGAAAGGGGTTCCTAACCTGTGGCCATGGGCGGAATCCAGTTCCAAAAGGACCGTTAACCCCAACACACGGGGCGTAATAGTGTGCTGGCCAAAAGAAAGTGAAAGATTAAATTAAGTGTATGCATGAAGGTATGATATATAAGTATGTATGAAAATAAGAAATAAAGATTATGCATGAGAGTATGGAGTAAGTATATGCATGGTAGTAAGAAGTGTATGCATGAAATTATAAAGAGAGCGTATGCATGAAAGCTTGATAAGACTTTATGCATGAAGTATTGTTAGAGTTAGTAATGGTTTATGGATGCATGTTTTCAAAAGAAATGCTAGATGTTATTAAGTTTACAACATGGTGTGCTACTTACTGAGTATTAGACTCACTTTATGTTTATGTTTTTAACCGTCCAGGTACAGATGAATCTGTTGAGGAGTTGGGTAATGCTGAGGAGGGAGGGGCCGACGTTTAATAGTCCCTGGATAGTTTGGTTCTCTCTGGTGACGACTTATGTCTCTTTTGTTTTGAAAATGGACCCCACACATGGGGATGTTTTATTGAGTTAACTTTTGGACAGGATACCTTTGGGTATAATGTGTATATTATGGTGGGGTGATGGAAACCCCTGCTGCTTTAAGTTAGTTTTCTTTTATAGAGACTGTAGGGACGGAGTCCCTTTTTGTTTAAAGTAGTTACATTAAATGAATGGATGACGGACTCTGAGAGTCCTTTATAAATGAATGTAAATGTATGTTTATTAGGTGTTTATTTTAGTTAGAAATCTAGAGTTCATGCGTGATGCATTCGTACCCGATACAAAAATATGGGCATTTATTTATAATAAAACTCATAGTTATAATAGGAAAAAGAACAAGTATGGGATCACGGTCTCGCTCTTGATAGGGTGGGGTTGTGACAAATCTTGGTATCAAAGCAAAGGTTAAGGAGTCATGTAGACTTTAGGGGTAAACTAGGCTATGGCCCTCTCTCTAAAGTATGCCAAGCTCCGCAGCGGGTTCAAATGATATTTCTTATTGCATGTTATGAATTTCTATCAAAAGGATTTCAAGTCAAGTATACTATTTTGTATGAGTTATTGCTAACACTATTGTCATCCATGTTTTAGTATGGCAACGCAACACGATAACCATAAATGTCGAGGGCGGCCCAGCGCCCGTAATCCTGAAGACCAACAGGAATCTCCTAGAGATTCGGAAGATCTTGTTGATGCGGCAGCATGCCTTATGGAGGCTTTGTCTAGTGGACAAACCACCATGCAAGTACAAACCCCACATCTGACCACTTTTGATCGCTTCTGCAAACAACACCCTCCGTTGTTTGATGGCAAAGGTACGAAGCTAGATGCAGATAATTGGTTAGAGCGTTTGGAGAAAATTTTTAGTGTGATCGGCTATACCGAGGAACAAAAGGTAGAATTTGCGGCGTATAACCTAGCGGATGTGGCAAACGGGTGGTGGAAGGCCACTCGTGGATTTATTCAGCAGGAATTGGGTGAAGCTGCCCCTATATCATGGAATAAGTTTAAAGAGGCGTTTAACGACCGATTCTTTCCTTTATCCACTCGATAGGCCAAGGCCCGAGAGTTTGTTGACTTGAAACAAGGGACAATGACAGTGAGGCAGTATGCCTCCAAATTTGTGGAGTTGTCAAGATTTGCTCCCCACTTGGTCCACACCGAGGCACTGAAGGCTGAGAAGTTTGAGCGAGGCCTAAACCCTAGGATTATGGACTCCCTTCTTGCATTGAAAATTAGGAAGTTCGTGGACTTGGAAGACAGAGCAGTGATACTTGAGGAGAATCTGCGAGTTCGTGCAGGGGAATTCAGCCAAAGGAAGAGGCAATTTCATGCCATGGAGCAAAATAAGGGCAACAGACGATGTACAACATTATGCCCCCAAGCCAATCCAAGTGGTCAAACCTCCCCAACATGCTACAGCAACGCCTCGCCCCGCATGCCAGAACTGTGGTAAGCCTCATGCCAGGAAGTGCCTTATGAGGACTAACACCTACTTTAAATGTGGTAAGGCGGGTCATTTAGTACGGGAGTGTCCCATGCTTGTGGCCCCTAATGCTCCAGTGCAGAATCCAGGGCAGAAGAATCTAGTACTGGCTCGAGTTTTTGCGTTGACATTGGAGGATGCTGATACTTCTCCTGATTTGCTGACAGGTATTCTTCCCCTGTTTTCGCATCGTACTTTAGTATTATTTGATTCTGGTGCTACGCATTCATTTATATCTTGTAAATATGCATGTTTGAGCGAGAGAGCACCTGAACCTCTTGAATCGGTGATGTATGTTTCTTCACCCCTGGGGAAATCTGTGGATTGTCAGTTGGTGCTGAAGGGTTGTGCGATAAAGATACAAGATCAACATCTTCTTGCTGATTTAATATTATTTGACATGGAGGAGCTCGATGTGATTTTGGGCATGGATTGGTTGTCTCGATACCATGCTAGTGTGGAGTGCTTCAAGAAGGAAGTAGTCTTCAGACCACCAGGTGAGTCAGAGTTCCGTTTCTATGTTGCGGGTAAGAGTACTATGCCGAAAGTGATCTCTGCATTAAAGGCCACCACTATGTTAAGGAAGGGTTGTGTAGGATTTCTTGCTAGTTTGGTGATGCCACAACCAAATGGGCCTAAGCTGCAAAATATTAAGGTGGTGAAGGATTTTCCTGATGTTTTTCCAGATGAGTTACCTGGCTTACCTCCGGATAGGGAGATTGAGTTCCCTATAGATCTCATTCCTTGAATGGTGCCTATCTCTAAAACGCCATACCGGATGGCACCTGTAGAGCTCAAGGAGCTTAAGGATCAATTGCAAGACTTGTTGGAAAAAGGCTTCATTCGCCCTAGTGTATCACCGTGGGGTGCACCAGTTCTCTTTGTAAAGAAGAAGGATAGGTCATTGCGACTTTGTATTGATTATAGAAAACTTAATAGGGTGACTATTAAGAATCGGTATCATTTACCTCGGATTGATGATTTGTTTGATCAACTTCAAGGATCTCCAAGTATTTTCAAAGATTGATTTCCAATCAGGGTATCATCAGTTGAAGATTAAGGCGGAAGATATTTCAAAGACTGCTTTCAAAACGAGATATGGACATTATGAATTTTTAGTGATGCCCTTTGGATTGACCAACGCCCCAGCAGCTTTCATGGACTTGATGAATCATGTCTTTAAGGAGTATATTGATCAGTTTGTAATAGTGTTTATCAATGACATTCTTATTTATTCAAGAACCCCAGAAAAGCATGTGAAGCAATTGGAGGTTGTTCTGCAAGTTTTGCGGGAGAAGAAATTGTATGCTAAATTAAATAAGTGTGAGTTTTGGTTACAAAAGATTTCTTTTCTGGGCCATATAATTTCAAAGGATGGTATTTCTGTAGATCCCGCAAAGGTGGAGGCGATAGTGGAATGGCCTAGACCAAAAACGATCCAAGAAATTAGAAGTTTCCTTGGTCTTGTGGGGTATTATCGAAGATTTGTTGAAAGGTTTTCTCCCATTGCAGTTCCTTTAATGAACCTGACCCGAAAGGGTGAGGAATTCATATGGACTGTGGAATGTGAGAAAAGCTTCCAGGAGCTCAAGGAGAAACTTGTGACAGCACCTGTTCTTACTATACCTTTGGGTACGGAAAGATTTGTGATATACAGCAATGCCTCACACAAAGGGTTGGGGTGTGTTCTTATGCAGTATGGAAAACTTGTAGCGTATGCTTCGTGTCAACTTAAGGATTATGAGCGCAACTACCCAACCCATGATTTAGAGTTGGCTGCTGTGGTATTTGCCTTGAAGATATGGCGACATTATCTTTATGGGGAACATTGCGAGATTTATACGGACCACAAGAGTCTAAAATACTTCTTCATCCAAAAGGAGTTAAATATGAGGCAGCGTAGATGGTTGGAGCTGTTGAAAGATTATGATTGTAATATCAACTACCACCCTGGCAAAGCTAATGTAGTTGCCAATGCCCTTAGTCGAAAGTCTTCTTCTAGCACTCTCAGGAGTATGTATACTTCCCAGAAATTTATTCTTCTAGATATGGAGAAGCTGGGAGTGGAAATGGTGAAGGATGTACAAGCAAGGCTGAATAGCCTAGTTCTTGGCCCGACAATAATGGACCAAATTAAGGCTACTAAGGGTGAAGACCTTAACCTTCAAAAGATCAAAGTAGAGATTTTAGAAGGGAAACAACCTGATTTTGTGATTTCTGGTGAGGGATCCTTATGATTTAAAGGAAGATTGTGTGTACCGGCTAAGAGGGAACTAAGGGATCTAATATTGAGGGAGGCACATCGGTCTTTATACACAGTGCATCCAGGTAGTACCAAAATGTATCGAGACCTGAGACAACACTATTGATGGAGTGGAATGAAATGAGACATGGCCAACTTTGTAGCTCAATGCCTGACATGCCAGCAAGTTAAGGCTAAGCATCAAAGACCTTCGGGAGCATTACAGCCGCTACCAATACCAATTTGGACATGGGATGAAATCAGTATGGATTTTGTAACGGGATTTCCTAAAACCCAAGGAGGACAAGATTTTGTGTGGGTGATTGTCGACAGATTATCGAAATCAACCCACTTCATACCAATTTGGATGACTTACTCGATGAGTAACTTGGCAGAGTTATATGTCAAAGAGATCGTTAGGTTGCACGGAGTTCCGTCTAAGATAGTATCAGATAGGGACTCACGGTTTACTTCTGCATTTTGGAGAAGCGTGCAAAAAAACTTGGGGACGGAATTGACTTATAGCATTGCTTTCCACCCTCAGACAGATGGATAGTCTGAAAGAACAATTCAAATTCTTGAAGATATGCTACGGGCATGTGTCTTGGATTTCAAGGAAAGTTGGATAAAATACTTACCACTAGTTGAATTTGCCTACAATAATAGTCACCAAGAGAGCATCAATGCGGCGCCATATGAAGTTTTGTATGGGCGCAAATGTAGATCACCCCTTTATTGGGACGAGGTTGGTGAGAAAAAGATGCTGGGCCCTGACTTAATTCAAAATATGCAAGAAAAAGTAGCTATCATTAGAAAGAGGCTTGCCCTAGCTCAAGAGAGGAGCTGTACTTTGAAGTAGGAGACAAAGAATTCCTACGGGTAGCTCCAATGAAAGGAGTTATGAGATTCGGTAAGAAAGGCAAATTAACCCCAAGATACATTGGCCCCTTTGAGATTCTTGAAAAGATAGGAGCAGTTGCTTATCGACTCGCATTACCCCCAGAGTTTTCAGTCATGCATGATGTTTTCCATGTTTCAATGCTTCGAAAATATGTGCATGACCCTACACATGTGTTGGATTATACACCTCTCTAAATGCATAAAGATTTCTCATACGAGGAAGCACCAGTCCAGATCTTAGATCGGGAGGTTCGAGTACTTCGCAATAAAACCATTCCAATGGTTAAAGTGCTATGGAACCATCACACTGAACAAGAGGCAACCTGGGAATGTGAAGACGACGTGAGGATTAAATACCCCACTCTTTTTCTTTGAGGTACGTTCAATCTCGAGGACGAGATTATTTTAAGGCAGGGAGAGTTGTAATACCCAAGTCTTATTACGCGAGTCTTTACGTCATTTTATTTTAATTCTTAAGTTAAATATTTTCATGTAAAGATTTTTATTATTTTATTAATTCATTTTATTTTATTTTAAGATGGGTGTGTTTTATTTTATGTAAATTATTAAAATGAGTTAAGAGCATATTTTTTTTAATCTTGGTATCAAAGCAAAGGTTAAGGAGTCATGTAGACTTTAGGGGTAAACTAGGCTATGGCCCTCTCTCTAAAGTATGCCAAGCTCCGCAGCGGGTTCAAATGATATTTCTTATTGCATGTTATGAATTTCTATCAAAAGGATTTCAAGTCAAGTATACTATTTTGTATGAGTTATTGCTAACACTATTGTCATCCATGTTTTAGTATGGCAACGCAACACGATAACCATAAATGTCGAGGGCGGCCCAGCGCCCGTAATCCTGAAGACCAACAGGAATCTCCTAGAGATTCGGAAGATCTTGTTGATGCGGCAGCATGCCTTATGGAGGCTTTGTCTAGTGGACAAACCACCATGCAAGTACAAACCCCACATCTGACCACTTTTGATCGCTTCTGCAAACAACACCCTCCGTTGTTTGATGGCAAAGGTACGAAGCTAGATGCAGATAATTGGTTAGAGCGTTTGGAGAAAATTTTTAGTGTGATCGGCTATACCGAGGAACAAAAGGTAGAATTTGCGGCGTATAACCTAGCGGATGTGGCAAACGGGTGGTGGAAGGCCACTCGTGGATTTATTCAGCAGGAATTGGGTGAAGCTGCCCCTATATCATGGAATAAGTTTAAAGAGGCGTTTAACGACCGATTCTTTCCTTTATCCACTCGATAGGCCAAGGCCCGAGAGTTTGTTGACTTGAAACAAGGGACAATGACAGTGAGGCAGTATGCCTCCAAATTTGTGGAGTTGTCAAGATTTGCTCCCCACTTGGTCCACACCGAGGCACTGAAGGCTGAGAAGTTTGAGCGAGGCCTAAACCCTAGGATTATGGACTCCCTTCTTGCATTGAAAATTAGGAAGTTCGTGGACTTGGAAGACAGAGCAGTGATACTTGAGGAGAATCTGCGAGTTCGTGCAGGGGAATTCAGCCAAAGGAAGAGGCAATTTCATGCCATGGAGCAAAATAAGGGCAACAGACGATGTACAACATTATGCCCCCAAGCCAATCCAAGTGGTCAAACCTCCCCAACATGCTACAGCAACGCCTCGCCCCGCATGCCAGAACTGTGGTAAGCCTCATGCCAGGAAGTGCCTTATGAGGACTAACACCTACTTTAAATGTGGTAAGGCGGGTCATTTAGTACGGGAGTGTCCCATGCTTGTGGCCCCTAATGCTCCAGTGCAGAATCCAGGGCAGAAGAATCTAGTACTGGCTCGAGTTTTTGCGTTGACATTGGAGGATGCTGATACTTCTCCTGATTTGCTGACAGGTATTCTTCCCCTGTTTTCGCATCGTACTTTAGTATTATTTGATTCTGGTGCTACGCATTCATTTATATCTTGTAAATATGCATGTTTGAGCGAGAGAGCACCTGAACCTCTTGAATCGGTGATGTATGTTTCTTCACCCCTGGGGAAATCTGTGGATTGTCAGTTGGTGCTGAAGGGTTGTGCGATAAAGATACAAGATCAACATCTTCTTGCTGATTTAATATTATTTGACATGGAGGAGTCGATGTGATTTTGGGCATGGATTGGTTGTCTCGATACCATGCTAGTTGGAGTGCTTCAAGAAGGAAGTATCTTAGACCACCAGGTGAGTAGAGTTCCGTTTCTAGTGCGGTAAGGTACTATGCCGAAGTGATCTCTGCATTAAAGGCCACCACTATGTTAAGGAAGGGTTGTGCAGGATTTCTTGCTAGTTTGGTGATGCCACAACCAAGATGGGCCTAAGCTGCAAAATATTGAGGTAGTGAAGAATTTTCCTGATGTTTTCCCAGATGAGTTACCTGGCTTACCTCCGGATAAGGAGATTAAGTTCTCTATAGATCTCATCCCGATAACGGCACCTATCTCTAAGACGCCATACCGGATGGCACCTGTAGAGCTCAAAGAACTTAAGGATCAATTGCAAGAATTGTTGGAAAAAGACTTTATTCGCCCTAGTGTATCACCATGGGGTGCACCAGTTCTCTTTGTAAAGAAGAAGGATGGGTCGTTGCGACTTTGTGTTAATTATAGAGAACTTAAAAGGGTGACTATTAAGAATCGGTATCCTCTACCTCAGATTGATGATTTGTTTGATCAACTTCAAGGATCCCAAGTATTTTCAAAGATTGATCTTCGATCAGGGTATCATCAGTTGAAGATTAAGGCGGAGGATATTTCAAAGACTGCTTTCAGAACAAGATATGGACATTATGAATTTTTAGTGATGTCCTTTGGATTGACCAACGCCCCAGCAGCTTTCATGGACCTGATGAATCGTGTCTTTAAGGAGTATATTGATCAGTTTGTAATAGTGTTTATCGATGACATTCTTATTTATTCTATATATATACGGTTTTAAGGTGTTGAGGTCAACCGAACCATGTGTGAAATTTACCTCAGTTTTGTTTTATTTTCATCTCTTTATGTTGTGGTTTGGTATGTATATAAGTGCATGTGTCCTGTTTTGCTAGCCGAGTGTATACAAGGCTGTTTGAGGTTTGTGTTTCAGGTATACAAAAATATAAAGCTGTTATGTGGTTGTCTTTCAGGTTTATAAATATATAAGGTTGTTGAGTGGTTGCTTTACGTATAGGTATACATGAAAGACTGTTTTAATATTCTGTTTTTGTATATATATATATACATGTTCTGTTTTAAGTGATTAAACACATGAAAGGTTGTTTTAATATTCTGTTTTGTATATATATATACATGTTCTGTTTTAAGTGATTAAACACATGAAATGTTGTTTTAATATTCTGTTTTGTATATGTATATATATGCTCTGTTTTAAGTGATTAAAATGCATAGATGGGGTTGTTTTAATGTTGTGTTTTCTTCCTTAAGAGGCTATAAGTATTAAGATTATTTTGGCTATATGTAATCTTATAAACTTGTTTAAAAGGGATGTTAAATGATCTAACTATAAACTTTGAGGTTAAGGGTTTGAATTACTTAATGGATTATTTTAGTTATTTCCTATGTTATGCCTTTCTAAATAATATGTGTTAACTAAGTTAATTATCTTCTTATATTACTCTTGTAAGGATTTTTCGAGAAGGTAGTCATTTGAAGTAATGTTAAGGGTAGAAAACGACATTAGGTTTATAATATTTTAGTTTATCGTTAAGTGGGGGTTTAAAGGATGTTGGATGAATATTAACACACTCGGTATTTATTGGATTAGGATTCACTGAAGTTAAAGGGATTGCAGTGGATCGAGGTAAGTAGCTATGACCATGTGCCCACACCAAGTTCTCTTGCGAAAGAATATATCTCTATCTCTTTCCGAACATTCTTCTAAATTAAATAATAAAGGAACTTATATTATGTACAAACCTTTCTTGGTAGCCCCTGTTAAGCACCCTATCAATTATAATTGTTTGTATGTGTATATGGTAATGCATGCACGTAGATTCTAAGTCATGGAATTTTCATACATGCTCCTTGAAATAACTAAGGTTCTATTTATATGTGAGCATGACATGAAATGCTAATTTCCAAAATAAATGCATATGCATTGAACTAAGAAAGATAATGAAAACGATTGATTTCAAAGAAAGAAAAGAATGGAATGAAGGTTAATGTATGAAAATATGTAATGACTATATGAAGGAAAAAGGGTACCAAAGAAATGGGCAGATTACTATGCCGGGTAAGTAGTACTGGTAGTGCACCCAGTGCTGTTCCCTGACAGAAAGGGGTTCCTAACTTGTGGCCACGGGCAGAATCCAGGTCCAAAAGGACCGCTAACCCCAACACATGGGGCGTAATAGTGTGCTGGCCAAAAGAAAGTGAAAGATTAAATTAAGTGTATGCATGAAGGTATGATATATAAGTATGTATGAAAATAAGAAATAAAGATTATGCATGAGAGTATGGAGTAAGTATATGCATCGTAGTAAGAAGTAAGTGTATGCATGAAATTATGAAGAGAGTGTATGCATGAAAGCACGATTAGACTTTTAACCTGTTTATGCATGAAGTATTGTTAGAGTTAGTAATGGTTTATGGATGCATGTTTTCAAAAGAAATGCTAGATGTTATTAAGTTTACAGCATGGTGTGCTACTTACTGAGTATTAGACTCACTTTGTGTTTATGTTTTTAAACGTCCAGGTACAGATGAATCTGTTAAGGAGTTGGGTAGTGCTGAGGAGGGAGGGGCCGATGTTTAGTAGTCCCTGGATAGTTTGGTTCTTTCTGGTGACTGCTTATGTCTCTTTTGTTTTGAAAATGGACCCCACACACGGGGATGTTTTATTGAGTTAACTTTTGGACAAGATACCTTTGGGTATAATGTGTATATTATGGTGGGGTGATGGAAACCCCTCTTGTTTTAAGTTAGTTTTCTTTTATAGGGACTGTAGGGACTGAGTCCCTTTTTGTTTAAAGTAGTTATGTTAAATGAATGGATGACGGACTCTGAGAGTCCTTTATAAATGAATGTAAATGTATGTTTATTGTGTTTCTTTTAGTTAGAAATCTAGAGTTCATGCGTGATGCGTTCAAACCCGTCACGCATTATATATAAAAAAAATACTAAGAATGATATGGGCATTTATTTATAATAAAACTCATAGTTATAATAGGAAAAAGAACAAGTACGGGATCACGGTCTCGCTCTTGATTGGGTGGGGTTGTGACACATGCATGCAAAAATGGGCTGCCTACGAGGACTAATTTAGTGTAGAAACATGTTTTGACAGATGCCACTTGCAAATTGTGTTTGGCAACACCCAAAACTATTTCTCGTGCTTTGGTTACTTGTACTCCTTTGCAAGGCTTGTTTCTTAATTTTTTCCCGGTTTGCGCTTTGATAGCAATAACACAATTTATATATGGCTTTGGAACTTTGTGAGAAAAATATGCATGATAAACTTGTTGTTTTCTTTGCTTTGGCTTGGAGTTTTTGGTTTTGACGGAACAAATTTGTGCATGATCAATTATTAATCAACCCACAACATGTTGCAAACCAAGCTTTATCTATGTTGTGAAGTCTCAGTCATGTACAGCGACAGACAAGGGAAATGCGACTTCCTTATAAATGGCATCATCCTGAATCAGAATGATTGAAGTTAAATGTTGATGGGGCTATTTTTCTGAGTTGGGGGGGAATGGTGTGGGTGCTGTTTTGAGGGATCATTCTGGTAGAGTTCTAATGACTGTTAGTAAAGTTGAATTGGAAATGGATGGTTCAGAAGCTATAGAACTAATAGCTATTTTCAGAGGTCTACAATTGTGTGCTACTATGGGCATTCCAAAGCTTATTGTGGAGAGTGATAGTTTATTATGTGTTGAAGCTATTCAGAATAGCATTATGCATAGCTCTTTGTTTGGGGGGTTATTTTATGAAATTTAATAGCTGTTCTCATGTTTTGAATGTTGCAAAATTTTCACATGTTTATAGGGAGGGCAATATGGTAGCTCACATGTTGGCTAGGAATGTCTCTAGGGTTGATAATATTGCTCTATGGTAGAATTGTATTCCAGACTATATTTCTCAAGCTTTATGGCTTGATGATTGTCTATAATCGTTATTTCCTATGATTAATAATATTCTAATTTCTATCCAAAAAAAAAAAAGAGTTATAACCTTGCCCACATCCCACCATCTTGTGTTACTATCAATAATAGTATCAACTTTTGCATTTGTTTCAGCAATGCTCACATTACCTTCTTGCAGCAAGCTTTGGTACCCTGGAACTCAACTGTCAGACCATAGCTTTACAGTTTTACCATCACCAATCACAACTTAGAATTAAAAAAAAAAAAAGACCCTTGTGGGAAGTATTTAGCCTTATACATTTTATGAAGCAATGAGTTTTAAGCCTGCGATATCCTCCACCCTTGTTTAGTTAAAAGAGACATATTAAAAGTATGTAGATCCTTAAAACCCAAACCTCATTTATCATTTGTTTCACACATCCTCTCCCAAATAGTCTAATGAATCCTCCTCTCAGTCGTTTTCTAACCCCACCAAAAGCTTGTCATCATAGCCTTTAGCTCTTTACAAAAATTTATTGAAAATAAAAAACAACTCATTGAATAGGTAAGGATGGAGAGGGGCGCAGCTTTATCAGAATTTCCTTAACCGCTTGTGAAAGAAGTTGTTCTTTCCAGCTCTGAAATTTATGACATACTTTATGTTTAATGTCTGCAAAGGCCCTCCTTTTAGATCTACCAATCATAGCTGGAAGGCCTAGATACTTTTCATGCTATTGAGCATTTGGGATCCCCCACATATGTAGAATACTTTCCTTCCATTCTACTGAAACATTACTAGAGAAAACCATATAACTTTTCTCTTTATTCATCTTCTGCTCAAATGCCTTTTCATAGGTATCCAGTAGCTTTTGAACACTCTATTCTCCTTAACATTTACCTTATGAAAGATCACACTATCATCTGCAAAATAGTAGTGACTGATCTGAGGAGCTCTTCTACAAACTTTAATGCCCTCTAACTCTCTATCAATCTCAACCTTCTTCAATAAAGAAATCAAGCTCTCTGTACATAACAAAAACAAATAGAGAGAGAGGGGATCTCCTTGTCTCAAGCCCTTACTAGGAACAATCGATCCTTTTGGCTCACCATTAATCAACACAGAGAAAGTGACAGTGGTCACACATTTCATAATTATATCAACCAACTTTTTCTCAAGCCCCAGCTTAGTCATAACATTCTCTAAGAAATCTCATTCAACATGATCATAAGTTTTACTCATATCTAATTTAAGAGACATATAGCCTTGTTTACCACATTTTTTATGCTTCAAATAATGAATTAATTCATAGGCAATAAGAACATTGTTTGTAATTAGACAGTTAGGTACAAAAGTACTTTGAGATTATGAAATTATGTCAGGAAGCACTCTCTTCAATCTATTTGCAATCATATTTGAGATCAACTTATAAATTACATTGTATAAGCTAATAGGTTTAAAATCAACTATCCTTTTAGAGATTTTCTTCTTTGGTATAAGAGTAATAAAAGTATGGTTCAAGGCAATTGGAAACTTACCAGTTTGCAAGACTTTTAATACTGTTGCTATGACTAACCTGCCAAGTACATGCCAATATTTCTAGAAAAAAAGTGGGGCCATCCCATCTAGACCAGAGGCCTTCGAATGGTTCATTTCCTTAAGGGCATCAACAACCTCTCTTTTAGTATAAAGACTAGACAATTCCTCATTCATTGAGCTTGTAATCTTGCCAGTTAAAGTTTTCCAAAAATATGTACTACCCCTCTCTCCAGTAGTTGAAAACAGGTCTTGAAAATAATCCAATATAACTCTGTCGCTTGCTTCTCCTTCCTTCCAATCCCCATTTGCATCTTTTAGCTTCTTGATACAATTCCTTCTTCTTCTATGTGAAGCTTTTTTTATGAAAAAATATTGAATTTTGGTCACCTTCTTTTAGCCATAAAGCTTTTGAAAGTTGCCTCCACATAATCTCCTCTCTTTCCAGCCATGTTTGTACCTCTGCCCTTACTAAACAATGTGCCTCTATCAGCATAGGTTGGATCTCTATCTTGAACATTCTTAAGATTCTGTTTTGCTTTCTTCGGTTGGTCTTGCCAAAAGTAGTGCGATTCCAAATTTCTAATCTCTAGCTACAACCTGAGATCCTAGCCATCACCTTTGCCATATCATATCTTTGAAACCTATGACCCCATGAACTCCATACAATCTGCTCACAGCCTTTTTCCCAAACCCACATGACTTTAAAACGAAAACTTTTATATCTTGACCTTTGAATAACACCCCCTTCTAACTCCAACCAAATGGGTAGATGGTTAGAATAAGTACTAGAACTATGAGTGACAATTGCTTGGGAAAAGCAATCAGTCCAAAGAGAATTTGCAAGGTACCTATCCAATCTTTCACTAATACAATTTTGTCCCTCCCTCCCATTGCAACATGTAAACATTGGTCCTTGAAAGCCTAAATCCCTAATAGTACAATCAGATATCAAATCTCTAAATTCTCTTATTTGTTGTTTTGTCCTTTCCCTACCCCCCTTCTTCTCATTAGGGTCAATGATTTCATTAAAATCCCCAAACACCACCCACGGCTCCTCTCTTCTACATAAAGACTTAATCAGAGCCCACTTCAAATATCTACACTTTGTTTCTGGATGCCCATAAACACCCATAATATACCAACAACAATATTCATTCTAATTTGAAACTTCAGTTTTAACACAAGCATCAATATGATTTTTGGAATAACTACAAATGGTAATGTTAACATCCTTTTACCAAAATAACACAATACCTCCACCTCTTCCTTCATAATCAACAGCTAAACAAGTCACAAAGCCAAGTTTATACTTACATCTTTCCACCTCTCTAGCTTGCAGTCTGGTTTCCTGCAAAAACACAACATTAGACCCTTTTTTCGTGACTAGGTCTTGAAGAGTGTGAATGCCTCATGGGTTCCCAAGCCCATGAACATTCTAACTTAGGATTTTCATGGCTTCTAGCATGGTTGTTGAACAGCCTCCACCAATATCCTTTGTTGCTCCTTATTGTGATCCCCATCAAAATTTCTTTGCACCTGCTTTCTTTTAAGAACTCGCCCTACTCCTTCCTCTAAATCACCCACCTCCTTTCATTTTTTACCACTGCCTTCTAAAGAGGAAGCTGTTTTGGAGGTTGGTGTGCCTTACTAAAATAAGAGAGATTATTCCATTTGTGGGCTTCTAGCGCATTAGGCTTCGGCAGGTTGGGCTCTACTAGGCTCTTTCCCAAATCATTAAAAGTCTTCTAGGCTATGGGCTCGTCATGAGCTTTCTATTCATTTGCTGGGCAAGTAAGCCCATTAGTCTATATCACTGTCTCTAGAAGCTCCTCCCTTCCCACCTTAATATCTACAAGACCATGTGTTATGTTTGTTTCCTTATTATTAAGGGAATCAGATTGAACCTCCCTTGAATTTGCAATTCACCAACTATTGACATCAACTACATATTCACCTCTTTCATCCCTGCCTCCCCTTTAAAACTTTGTCCAGCGTTTTGAGTAACTTCCCCTTCAATATCTTTAGCCATTTTTAGAGATTGGGATCGTGTAATGGAAGCTTCGTCCTCCTTGTTCGTCGCTGTCACTGGAACTACCACCGAAGAAGAGTGGCCACCACCACCACCATTACCAGTACTCCTATTATGCTGGTCCCCCCAACAAAAATACTAACAGTTGCCCTCAGCCATACTCCATACAAGAAAACCTCTTTTCCAATGTTATCTTTCACTTGCATCCATAATTCACACTCCTTGTGTCTGTGACCCAACAGCCCACAACAGTAGCAAAAATTTGGTAGCTGCTCATAAGAAAACCAAATCCAACTCGATATCCCATTACCAAAATTTATCATTTTCCCTTTGAGTAATGGCTTTGTAACATCAATAGCAACTCTCACTCCCATGAACTCTCCCCATGCCATTTCATCATTCTCAAGATCCACTTCCAATGCTATTTCCTATCAAGTTCCCAATATACTCATTTGGTGCACCAAGTGGTAGTTCATGCAAACGAACCCAGAACAGAGCCTCAGTAAGGTGTATCTGATGAATCGGTTGATTCCCCATCTACCTCTTTAAGCAACACGAATTGTTTGTCAAAAGACCATGGACCTTCACGGATCACACGTTCCATGTCTCTAATATCTTCAAACTCAATCAACATTAACGTAGAATTCAATTCTCGAAACCTGATATGCTTGACTGCTATCCAAATCCTTTTCATCATTTGTTTGAATACATCTTGATTATAATGTCAACCTGTCAACACTTTGGTAATCAACTAATGACCCCCACGAATGTATGTATCTTCCAGTTTATGAGTCTCCACTTGGATCGCCTCTTGTTTATGATCCGTAAGGGATAACCATTTGTAGAACTCCTCCAGATTATCCTCCATTTCGATAATAGTAGGTTCGCAAATAAGACTACAAACTCACACCCTGCACAAAGACAGGAAGGAGGCCTCTACTCAAGAGAGAGAGAGGAGACCTCCCTGTTGTAATCCCTTCCATGCCCATCTCAAGTTATTCAGGATGGGTCACAACATAGACTATTTTAATATTTACTCTATTTTAAATCTCCATTAAATAGACTTTTGAGAAAAGTAAAAACTAAAAACCTTATTGTAAAAGCCTAAATGCCAAAAAGAAAATTGTCGTCCATTTGTTTTATTCTATATATAATGGTTTGAGATTTGTAAGTCTATGACATGGTTTTGAAATCATTAATAAATCGTGGACCTTTTCATTCGCAACAAGAAAGAATGCTTTAAGAGCAATCGACAAAATCAATCGAAAAATGTCTCGGTAATAAATGATTATGCTGTTTTTAATTCTCCATTAAATAGTTGGAAAATTTTGAAATTAAATCATCTATATAAATTGACGAATTGCCTCTTTATAATCAATTAAATAGCATAATCATGCACGACATGATTTCTTTATATAATAATAAATAAATCTATTATCCTGATCACTCATTTCATCTTTGCCATTTTCACTTGGAGACTTGGAGTACAGATA
Organism: Carya cathayensis; assembly: GCA_011037825.1. NCBI lineage: Eukaryota > Viridiplantae > Streptophyta > Magnoliopsida > Fagales > Juglandaceae > Carya > Carya cathayensis. The sequence continues at coordinate 615,718 of QGSO01000275.1, forward strand.
TGGCCGCATGCATGGATTGAATGGTAACTTTAAATATCAAAATAATCTACAAGTTACCTAGAATTTCGTAAATTAATTTGGTTAACAATTAAATTAACAAAAGAATTACCATTTTACCAGTAACTAAACATAATTAGTAGGAGTAATTATATCAAGTTAATTCCTAGGTAAATGATGATGAAATCGTGAGCAAACAAATTAATAAACATGTTGATCCATGTTTATCTACACATAAATTAAATGAACTGAAATAAAATCAAAGGAACAATGTTTTACTTACTACAAATTTTAGCACAAAAGTGTTACAATTTTTTTTAATAAGCAAATTATTTCATTTATAAGCAAAAATACACCAGGTGTGGTTGGGGAGATAGAGACACCTACAATCGTCCGAAATTTTTTAAACCTATGTGCTAAACCGTTAAGTGTAAAACAAAAATATAGAAAAGAAAAATCAGGACTTGCCTCATTTACTTTTACAAAATTTTTCATCACATCTCATCTAATTATTATAATTTGTCCAAATTTTCATACAAAATAAAGTAAACAATTCAACTTTTTCAAATTCTAAAATAAAAATAATATTAAAAAAATATATTCTAATTATATTTTATTCAACTTTTAACTTTTATCTCAATTTTTAGATTACATGAATATGTTTAAAAAAAAAAAAAACCTAAGAATGAAGGTGGTCTTTGTTGGCAGTTTTAAAATAAATCTGTCTAAGATTCTCACCGTATCGGTGAGAGCCTATTGAAGATGAGGTTGAAGAAGATCTTTGTCTCGCTTCGCAGACATTTAAGAAATATGTAAATCTGTATCGACATGTGGGGCCCACACACTAAATGTGAAAATCGTAGATGATCAGATTTTGAAGATCTGAGATCCAACAAAGCTAATAGAGCGACTCCGACCGGGTTTTTTTTTTTCTTATTTTTTAAATTAAGAGAAGTGGATTAATTAGAGAGAGGGGGTGTGGTTTAAAGAGAGAATTAAGTAGTGTACTAAAACATGTTCGGTTTCCATATTCTTACCTCATTAATTTCTTTGTTATATATTTTTTGTTTTTGAAATCTTATATATATATAGAATTTGCCCTTGTTTTCATAATTTCTAACTTAAAGTACACACTCCTCTGTCAAATTCTGTTTTTCATTTCACTCTTTTTTGTGAAGTAATTATTATTTGCAAAAGGAGTCAATGCAAGATATTCAGCGAAAGTAAGCTGTTCAACAGTCTTACGGACAAAAAGATATTTGTCGGCGAAAACACACACAAACACAATGATGTGTAATTTGCATGTTTAATGTTCTTGCTTTTAATTTATAGCTAACATATAATATCAACAATTAATTAATACATATCCTATTCTTTTGCAATTAATCATGTAAGCTTCCAAACTTTCATAAAATTATAACTAGTGCCCATAAATTTTTAAAGAAATGATAGTTACAGTCGTAAGTACGCAAGTATCATGTTACTACTTTAAAAAAAAAAGAATAAATACAGAATTTATATGAAAAGAAATTAATTTTTTAATAATAGATCTCATTTATTTTCAAAATGATTATATAATACTTACGCATTCCACGACTATATATAACATTGCTTAAAATTTTATTACGAAACTTTAATAAAATTTCATAATAAAAGAATATGAGGATATGTATTTATGGCGCATGCAGAAGACAAAGATGATGGAAACAGTTTTAAGCTATGTAGGGTCCATTGCCTGATTAGTAATCTAATGCTACGTACCTTGATTAATATGCCTTTATAGAAAATTAATAGGGAGTTAATCAAAGAGGTTTCAATTTTAATGGTTTAGAACTAGAGATCGATATATAGATTAGTTACAGGAAAATTGAATTCATTTGTAAATTCTCTTCTATTTTGTCGGAAGTGTACAAATTAAGAATTTAATACGTATGTATAAAACCCATTAATACTAGATATATATGATCTCTTACGTGCATGTGTTCTTGACAAATAATTTACACGAAAAAAAATTAATTTTATAATTATGGATCTCAATATTATTTTTAAAAAAAATGCGTAATATTTACAAAACTCATAACTATTTTTAATATTATTTATAAAAAAATTAATTTTTTTCATATAAATTTTAGATCCATTTATTTATTTTTTTTAAAAAAAAGATGAGACTTTCTTAATAACTATAAATACCATTTATCATAACTCTCTTATAAAAATAAAGTAATTAATTTAAAAGAGGAAAAAAACAAACAGAAAAAGAAGCAATCATGGCCATCGATCTGCTGTGGTCTGTCCCTTCATCATTATACAGCTCTTGATTGCTCAAAAGAATGTAATGTATAAACGTGAACGCAAAACCATCATCTAATCAAGCTACTTTTAAGGGCATGCAGGAGATTTCAAAGATGGGCCTACATATATAGTGGTAGCTCTATAATTTTCATGTACTGTGCACGACATGAACGAATTAACTCGTGTAGGTTGGCAAATTATTCAGACCGGATTTTGAAAAATTATATTTTGAAAATATATATATAATTTTGAAAATTCCTTTTAATTAGTAAAAATTATATTTTGAGAAATTTGATTTTCTTAATAGAAAATTATATATATATTCTTATTATTTATCGGACTTACATATATATCATTATAAAAAATTGTTTAGCTGTGGTCAATTATTTTATTAAAAGTAATTATTTTTTGTCAATATGAGTCTATTTTGATCGCAAATAATTATTCTTGTTGCATATTAATCCATCAAAAATGGTTATTTTTTTTTTAGTGATATGATCATTTGGCATGGACCTTTTTTGCTTGAATAAATAAATTAGAATATTGTTTTTTTTTTCCATTTAAATGAGGCCAAACTGGGAGGAAAAGTACTGTACATGAGAATCATAATGCAATATATTGCACCTATATTCGAGATGTGTTAATAATTTTTGGTGCTTTGGCCTGAAGCTTCGTAGATATTTATTTTTATTAAGGTTTTATATATAAATTCTGATTAATTACAAGCTAGGGGGTGGTGGTGGTCCATCAAGTACACCGCTCATTTGCCTTGCTTATCAAGCAATCTGCTAATGCCATGCTCTCTCTCTCTCTCTCCCTCTCTCTCTCTGTGATCTCTCTCTGATCTGATCTCATGCAGCAGCTAGCATTCATGGCAAAAGCATAATCATCAGCACTCCAGCTCGAAATCCATGTGAGCTCACCCCTAGCTACCTCCAATATCCTTTTTCCCTTGGTATAATTTTTACCTCTTTTCTGTCGTTCCTCACGTATATATAGCTGATGAAGATTTTCTCTTTATTTTACTACTCCTAATTAATATTATCTGTTAGGCAAAATTATTATGAGATCGACTACAATTCTCCTACCTCCTCGATCGTTTCAGGTTGTCTTTTTTTTTTTTTTTTTTTTTTCCTTGTATATTTGTTAGAATATAAGTTCATCGATCATATCCCCCTTTGACCTGCATGAAAGTTGTGGCCAATGATTATTTCATCTTATAGTAGTTGTAAATATATGTGATATATATGCTCACTGGCTAGGTATATATAATAACTTCATTTATTAAAATGAAGAATACTATAAGTAACTAAATTTCATGTCATGAGGCATTTGTATAATTATCAATAAAACTTTAGAAAGGTACCATTTATGTTAGTTTTGATTATAAGTATATAGAATTATTATTTTTTATATTGTAAGTTTAACTTGATGATCATATATTATATTATATTATATATATATATATAATAATATTAAAAAAACTTGGAGTGGATGATCATTTGGTTTTATAGCACTACGTACTATTTATTTAATAAATATGATGTTTTCGATCGATATATAGTTGGTGATGTACTGGTTTCAAAAGAGCAAAATTCTATGCCTTGATATCATTAATAATATTTTTACTTTTAAAAATAGAATTAGAAATTTAATTTCATATATATAATTTTTTATTTCCTAGATTTAAATTACATGAAATGGGATATATAGTTGATGGATGCGTGGCTTTTGATCAAGAGCAAAACTCAATTATTTGAAAATAAAATCATATAATCAAGAGCATTCTCCATAGGGTTAGATCATTGAAAAATTACGAAAAAACTCTATGAGCACTAGTCACTTTTGTGTATGTCTTACGCACTTCACTAATGTGATTGCCTGTGTCATTTTTTTAAATATAAAATAATTATTTTGATCAATCAGATCAGTAAATCGAATGCGTAATGAGTACACAAATTAAACTTACTATATGTAAAACAACTCATGAAATTAATATATTTATAAATGGTTAGTTACGTTGTGCGATTAAAACATCGACAAAAATATAAAAAAATGTCACAATTGTGGTAGGATTTCTTTTCTAGCGCAGTGCCAATCGTCAAAATCATCTCAAATGGCAGCAATTTGCTGCTTGCCGCAAATAATTTTGGTGAAAATACTAAATCACAGTCGGTTTTTTTTTTTTTTCCCCTTCTTCTTGCGAATAAAAAAATTACAGCTTCAATTTTTAAAAATTTTTGTAAATATTTTGATCGCAAAAGATTGTATATGTTGTAATATATATGGATGATGTAATAGTACTTTCATTGCAAACTAATTGTTATTTTTAAATCCAGATCAGCCTGATGACGTGATGTCATATATATGATCCAGTTGTTCAAACAGAAAATATGGGTTTGAAACCTCCCATCTCCTTTTAAAATAAAAATAAAAATAAATAAAAAATTGTTATTTTTAAGAATAATGTGATGTAATTTCGTGAGAGTAAAGGTATGTAGTATAAAATTATAGAAATAGTAATAATATATATAGAAAAATTAAATAGAGAGATAGATTGTTTAGTAGATATAAACAAAATACAGATAGGGTTGCTCTTACTTTTGAGTGCGTGCCTTAGTAACAGCTGTGTAGGTCGTTTCTTAATTGCCTTTTGCTTTTGTAGTCAAGGCTCAAACAAAGGCGTGGAAGAACCCCTCGTGCTTTAGGAAAACCAACCGGCCGGTTTTTTCTCTCTCTCGTCTCTCTCTAAACTGACTACATGCGCCTCTTAAATGGGCAAAGGCTTAAAGGTGCTAAGTAGGTTTTGAGGGCATCTTTTCTTTTCTTTCCTTTTTTCTCTTCTCTCACTCTCTCTCTCACTGGTTTCAGTTAAAGTAGCTAACTAGGGAGGGAATTCTGGTGTTTTTTGTGGTTAAAGCAGGTTTATAGCTCCATCCTACTGTGACAGTTTCCTCTTTTCCTCCCCCTCTTCTTCTTCTACTTCTTCTTCTTCTTCTTCTTATTGATATTTTTTCTGAATTTATTCGTTTTTTTCTCCTGTCCTCTTATTCTTCCTTATCAGTTTTACCATGGAGAATCTACCCATATTCCTATTCTGGGCATATTTCTCATCTTGGTTTGCTGAGTTTCTTCATGTAAATTGAAATTTGCCTGGCATGTTTCACATACATGCTCAAGAACTTGTATTCAATCTCTCTCCTTTTCATTGTTATTATCTATTCCAGCGTTTCTTTGTTTGTTCGATTCTTCATGTTATCTGAATACTACTGAACCAGAATTAGTTCGAGGTTCATGTCTAGGACTAGGATACTTACCTTTGGAAACCATAGCCAAAGTAGTTCATACCTTTGTTATTATCTATTTATTCTTTCCCTTTGTATAGATCTCAATCAAATCTTTTGATTTCTCCTGTATAGATAGAGAGCAAAGCTGGGATATGAATAGTGATCTGCCGCCATGCATACAGGGATAAATATATCACAGAAGATTTCAGCTAGCTTTACAGAAATTAAGAATAGCATCTAATTCTGTAGGAAGGGAGAAAGAGCTAGCAATGAATAAGAGTAGTACTACTGTGGGCTCCATCAGCAGCTCTGATCTCATCGATGCCAAGCTTGAAGAGCATCAGATGTGTGGATCCAAGCAGTGCCCCGGCTGTGGACACAAGCTCGAAGGCAAGCCGGTACGTATAAATTAAGGATATAATATTTTCTTATTATAATATTCTTATTGGCTTCTGCATAAAGATCTTTACATATGAAGAATCACACCAAGAAAAAGAAATATGCTTCTTGTTTTATTATGAGACTCTTATATTATTCCATACATACATGATATATGTGTGTGTGTGTGTGTATATATGTATATAGTGATTGCTTTTCATACATATAGAACAAATTTTAAATTTAATGGAAGCTAGGGTCCTCTTTTTCTTTTTTCTTTTTTCTTTTTTCTTGCTTTTCATCGATATCTCTTTTCTTTTTCTTTTGTTGGCTTTCATTTTTACTAATTGAGAGTTCGAATGGAGTTTCCAGGACTGGTTAGGTCTACCTGCAGGAGTGAAATTTGATCCTACAGACCAAGAATTGACAGAACACCTTGAAGCAAAGGTAGAAGCCAAAGACATGAAATCTCACCCTTTGATAGACGAGTTTATCACTTCTATTGAAGGAGAAGATGGGATTTGTTATACCCATCCTGAAAAACTTCCAGGTGATCATCAGAAAATCTCATATCATCTCTCTCTCTCTCTCTCTCTCTCTCTCTCTCTCTCTCTCTCTGTGATACATATATATATATATGCTAGTACTCATGTCATTATTTATTGTTGTTGGGTTCACTAAAATTTAAAAACTCTTTTGTCTCAACCGAAAATTGGACTTCATGCACTAGTTTTTTTTAAAAAAAATATATGCTCCTCCTATATATATATATATATATTATATAGATCATTTGTTACGACTTTCAGGATATCCCACTTGTCTTGCAGTTACACCTAAGTCAACCTAACTTTGATTTTGCTACTGCTGCTGCACTTTTTCTTGCAGGAGTCACAAGAGATGGCTTGAGCAAGCATTTCTTCCACAGACCTTCAAAAGCTTACACAACCGGGACAAGAAAGAGAAGGAAAATTCAAACCGAATGCGACTTGCAAGGGGGAGAAACAAGGTGGCACAAGACTGGAAAGACCAGGCCTGTAATGGTGAATGGTAAGCAAAAGGGGTGCAAGAAAATACTTGTGCTTTACACCAATTTTGGGAAAAATCGAAAACCCGAAAAGACCAACTGGGTCATGCATCAATACCATCTTGGTCAGCATGAAGAAGAGAAAGAAGGGGAGCTTGTTGTTTCAAAGATATTCTATCAGACGCAGCCAAGGCAATGCAATTGGTCTGAGCGTAGTGCGACCACTGGAGAAGGAAGCAGTGAGCCGAATAGCAGGAGAGATAGTGGCAGTGGGAGTTGTTCTTCCTCCCGGGAAATGATTCCCCAAAGAGATCATGATCAAGTTTCTCCACCACCTGGGGTTAATGCTCATCAAATGTCAGGTTACAATGCCATGGACATTCAACAATTCAAATCTGATCACCATTTTAGCTTTGCCCCGTTCAGGAAAAGCTTTGATGAGGTACATATGATCTTTTTTCATTCGATCGATATGGTTTTTTTTATCTGAAACTTCCATGCATGCATGGACCTTCTAAATCAAACAAATGAATGACCATGAAACAAAAGATATATAAGAGTAAATACATTGAAATCATGAACTAATTGATCACCTAGCGCGCTTACTCAATAGCATCATGTTTTCCTTCAACATCTACAGGTAAATAGATTTTGGTACAGAACTAATGATAGAGATTTCACAACAATAAAAGCACTAAAGGAAAGAAGTCAAAAAGCTAATTACTCGTAACACGTTGCTCTTCAACATCTACAAGTAATTAGATTTTGTCATAGAACTAGTGATGAAAACTCTATGGACATCTCTTGATGTTATTTTCCGCTAATTAAACCCAGTTTAACCACGAAAAAAGGTTGCAAAAAACCGAAATTAATTAATGTTCATTAATCTTGTATGTAGAAAATGGACAAGCTAGCAATTAGACCTCACGAATAACGTGGTGTCAATAATATTGCAGGTGGGAATAGGAGAGGTTTCAACAGCAAGGGAAGCCCAAGCATCAGCTGGCACGTGCGAAGAGATGGGAGATCATCGCCAGAGGCCACATCCTATGGCCCATCATGAGCATCATCACCAACAGCAGCAACATCACCATGCGCATCATGAGATTGCAACCACAGCCTTCCACGTCAGCGCCAGGCCTTCACATACCATTTCCACCATCATCTCTCCACCTCCCCTCCACCACACATCCATTATTAATCTCGATCAAGACTCGTACCATATCTCCAGAATAATGCTCGAAAATGAAAATTTCCAGGTAGGTACTCATCATGAAGCAACGTAACCTCGTTAATTTCCCTTTATTTCTGATGTCCCACAAGTAATCTGAGTCTAGTTTGTTTACTAATTATATTATTTCAGTGTGCAGTGGGTTTCTTTTGTTTCTTTAATTTTACGAAAAAAAAGTATGAAAAAAAAGGGCATGCGGCGGCTCGAATCGATCGAAAAATAGTGAGATTAGTTTCCAATATATTTGAATGGGCATAACTAATGTTGCAACTCAGTAAATTATTTTCTGAGTTTTAACCACATATACACACACACACACGGGGTACTCGAGTCTGAGTCGCAGCATTCATGCATATATATATATTTATATATATCTGTGTGTGTGTGTGCATGCATGCCACATTCAGGCATAGCCAATTGTTACGGTTTCCAATACTGTTTGCAAAAGTACTACAAACATAAAATTACATTTCAGTTTTTCTTGTGTTTTGAATATGCATAAAACAGCAGCAGCAGCAGCAACAACAGCATCCGCAGCAGCAACAGCATCATAAACTGGGAGCTGGGAGGTCTGCATCTGGTTTGGAGGAACTCATAATGGGTTGCACTTCAACTAACATCAAAGAAGTGAGTATGAACTTGATCCTGAGACCCTTATATAATTTGTCGTAATTCTACCGAAGGAGAAAAGAAAGAAAAGGTAAACAAGGATTAAAAGTGATAAAAAGAAGATAAATTAATTTCTTTATTAAATAAATTAAATTAAAGAGAGAAAACAGGAGACTTTTTTTTCTTTGTACTTTATCTTTTATCTTTCATTTTATTTCGGTGAGTGATTTTATAATGATATATATTCTGTATATCAACCTCCCCTTTGTGATAAAAGATGCAGGCACCTAGTTAGCTACCATATCATGAATTGGGCTTCTATAGTAGACAAGATAATCTATTCTACCTGAATGGAAAGAGCTAAAGATGTCGATGATGAATTTCAACAGATAATTAAAAGCACAAGACAAAGTCGATTATGGAAGTTAAAACCCAGATCTCCTTATTTTCTTTTGGAAAACTTACACTAAGCTAGCTGATCGAGAGAAAATAAGAAATACACTGCGTACAAACAACTTTTCTAGGGAAATTTTTTTATTATTTGCCTGCTAATATGAACTGATCCTGAAGGTCTATTAAAGCATTTTTCCATATAATCAAAGCAACATAGTTATGTATTTAATTGATCTAAGTACATGCCTTCTTCTTTATTTTTTATCTTTTTCTCTTTCGGAAGAAGTACTGGAATTATAGTACTAGCTTGTATTTCTTTTCCTCGTGTTTGGCGTTGGATGAAGGGCAGTACAGCAACAGACATGCATTTTTATTGTGGGGTACTAGAAAGGGATTAAAGAGGCAGTTCTTTCTCAGTTGTTTACTGAGTGTATAGTTTTCTTTTCTACAATATAAACCTAACCCTAATGTTCACATGATGCTTGCATTTTTTTGCAGGAATCATCCATCCCAAACCCTCAAGAGGCAGAATGGTTGAAGTATTCGTCCTTCTGGCCTGACCCTGACAACCAGGATCATCATGGGTAGGAGCAAAAAAACAACAGAGAATAAAAAAAACAACCATACAGACAACATCATTATTATCATCATTAGTACTCGAAACGTTCCTCAATTCTTTTCAACGTGAGACCAAGAAAACCATGCATCCATAGTTCGATCATTTTCTTTCTTTTTATTGGGGGCCTGGCTAAGCTCTGATGGCTCTCAACCGAACTAACTGCATGTGAAACAGTCCTGCATGTTGGAAAGAAAGAGAGAATCAAAGAAAAAGAAAAGAAACCTAGAAAGGCTGCACAGTCTTCTGCCAAACGGAAGAGAACCAAGGGCCCAAAAGAAATACAGCACTGCATGAAAATCATCACCATTATGATTACAATATCATCTTTATGGATATTCTTATTGTTTTATTATTATAAGATGTTTGTATAATCTCTCTTTCTTGTTCTTTATAAACAATATACCAGAGAGTTTGTGGAAATTGCAAAAATACTTCGTTATTAATTGTTCTGGCATTACTCACTTTGATGGTACTAAAGTATAAAAAGGTGTTCAGTACTCGTATGATTTCCCTTTATAGAAATCAGGATGGTTTAAGATCAATTCTTTAGCTCGACGGTGCTTCATGACTTTTCGACTTCTTCCAATATTATTTGGGGAATTTTCAATGAAACATGATGGGTTCTCCTCGTTAGTATTAAATTAAAAGTATCTTACATGCATGGATTTCCAAAGCCTACCTAAGTGGTTTAATCAACAGATCAAATCAAATCAACTACCTAAGTGGCCAGCATCCATGATCTCCACTTTTCTTTTCTTTAAGAAACTAAGTACGAATAAAAAAAATTATAGTTTCCTATAAATAATCTTTAATTAAGCAAGTAGAGTTCAAACGAAAGAGTGGTGATGGATATATAGTACCGATCAAGTACTTATGTTCTTTGAAATTTTATTCGAACACGTACGAGTCAAGCCCAAACTTTTGTCCGAAGTTCATTTTATAATCAAGAACAGCTCATGATCTATTTTCGATCAAATTCGGACTTATTCACAAACAACGTTATATGATAAATTAGATTATTTATATCATATTTTACAATTTTTCTAAAACTTTTGATAAATAATATTTGTATTTTTGTATATGCAGTTTATACATAAATATTTTAAGAATTATATATATTTATAAAGATTCAAACAAAAGGTATTGTAATAGTAAAATTATTTTCACAGGCATATTTAAATTTTTAAATACTAAAGATCGATATTCTTAACATAAAATAAAAAATAATACTATAAAGATAATAAATACAATGTAATTCGAGTTTTATTGAGATTTTATAAGTCGAATTTAATTTTACAGGAGTTGTATTATTTAATAATGAACCATGATTTTATATTCACGAAAAACTCATATAATAAACAAAACAAATCTAAGTTGAGTTTGTTTAAGCCAATCTCGATCTGATTTCCTAGCAGCCTTATTTATTTGGACAATGCTAGGGGTGTGAAGCCCATATTTTTATTTAGCCGTTTGATGTTTGTAATGTAACGCCATGGTCTTGGATGGGGTCGGAAAGTTACTAACTTTCACTTAAAATCATATCTTGCAGTACAAATATAAACTCCAATTTTTCAATTACACATAGATCTCAATAATTTAATCCAACTATTACAAAATAATTAACTAAAAAAATGATCACAAAGTCTTAGTAAAAAAAATAAACCTCTCAACATACCATGTCATCAGACTATGACAACTTTATTGAATAATATTCTCCAATAACAATGTCATTCCTTTGTGCTTAATTTACCATACTTAAACAATCTCTTCCATGCTCTCTAATCTTGATTTTCAATTGAAACATTCAAAAAATCTGAAAAATACTGTGGAGATAAGGGATGAGTTATTAACAACTCAATAAGCAAAGTACATATATTAGTGTGTAAACATTAGCCTTTTTTAGATAGTTCGGTATGTAGAAATAAAACATTTCACTTTTAGAGTACATATCCCACAAACATGCTATCAAAACATCAGAGCGATATTTCACAAACTGTTCATATTCAAAGACCTTTTGTCAAACATGATTGAACATCTTCATCTTATCATATCATATCATGTCATGTACCATGTTTAACCTCCATGGTAGGGTTGTGCTATTCCCAGTGGTCAAACCAGACAGTATCATATTGTGAAACTTTCCCTTGTTTATTCTCAAAGCCCCGAGTGTAAAGTGACTGCATTTATATCAAAGATATTGGTACCAACCATATAATATATCAGAATCATCATATCAGAACCAAAATCACAATCATAACAGAATTAGAAAGTCATGCAAAAGGTTTGTCATATGCATATCATATCAAACACAGTGCCAAATATATTCATATCATTTTCATATATTCAAAATGGATTCAGAACATTTTCATATAACAAAATTTCTAGATGTCATGTTCACTCTTTTTCACATTTGAAAAACATGTCAAATTGTTGCTCATGTCTACACTAGTCATGTCAATAAGCTTTTTTTTCTCTCTCATATAGATTTCATGAGTAATGCAGAAACACATAACTAAGGTTGTTTTTTACATTTTCTTTTCAAAACACATCATGCACATTTTCATAAACCAACCTCAGTTCATTTTCTTTTTATGTAAAGTCTAACATAGGAGCCACACTTACCTGCCACTTGCAACGTATTATCTATGGCTCAAGATCGAAATCTAGCCTTGTCACAATGACCTAAATCAGAAAATATTTATTCACACGTTAATACCCACACACTAGTACATAACTTAGCTAACCAATAATTCACCTTCACAAGAATAAAATAACACAAGCTCATAACTAGTTAAGTACGTGAAATAGCCCACAAACCAACAAATCCAATGACCAACCAACACTTATTTACTCTCAGTATGTAACCCACTCCACCATTTCGCACAGTAAATTACTTAATCAGACAATAAAACATCCCAAAAACCAATATCAACTTAAAAACAGCCTAAATACAACACCCAAAATAGTTTAAAAACAATCTATACATCCACTTAAATTAACCCCAAACTTTTACACAACCCATAACACATCTCACATAATCAGCCTAATGCACACCATCTTGCAAACAACCATGAAACCAACACAATCCACCGCAAAACAACTCCAATAGCCAATCCCCACTCTCACAACCTATCAATTCCACCATCCGCATATATCTCATAAACAAAATCCAGCAATCAAATTATAGTCAACTCGCACTCGTAACTAGTAATCAGTAGAACATTACCTAAATGTGCATCAACGTGGTAGTTACATTGTGGTGAGAAAGAGGCTGTCGACAATGGACTCCACAAACATAGGTGATGACTTAGGGCTTAGTCATGAATGATGGCTAGAACCAAAAATAGGAATAATTGAGAAAAGCTCAAGAACTTACTTTGTTGCCCATGAATTAACAAAAAAACTTATTTAAATACAGATTATGAAATGAGAGGGAGATCTAATTTAAATACAATGGGGCTCCAATTATATCATTGACTAATCTTTTTGGAGCATAGGCCATGTGGTTTGGACCTTCTATTAGGGCGTTACATATAATGTGGAGCCCATGGTTTGATTTTTCTATTTATTATTTTTGTGTGTGCACGTGCTAAGGGCTTGTGTTAGGGACCTCGGTCTAGTCCCTAAACACTAAGGTTCTCTAGATCCGCTTCACCCAACTATGACCGAAGAGCCTATCCTTCTTGCTTGTCCTTTACTTGAGTTCTTGACTTGAATGATGAGATTTGGTGAATATGGATAATTTGTGTCATGGTTGTGAGTTGGGATCTTGATGGAATGAATATGGCGTATGGAATGGTGATGGCCGAATGGTGAGATCTAGAGTTTATGGTAGGCACCCCCTTAGGTAGTATTTTGGTAATTATGGAAGTGAGGCTAAGGTTTAAGGTTTCTTAAAATATAGGAAATCCTTATGGAGGATAGGGCTTTTTGTGGGAATTATGGAGGCACTAGATCTAGTTTAGATCTAGGGTTTTATGATGAAAGGAATTAGATCTAAGATAATGGAAGATAATATGGAGGCTAATATAGTGTTTGGATGGTAGGAAAGTAAAGGAAAAGTAATGGAAAAAGTCCAACAAAACTAGATCTTATTGGAAAAGTAAATCTAGTGTGTTGGAATGGTGGATCTATCAATGGAATGGATGGAACGTGCTGTATAATGGAAATTGCAATAATAATAATGCAAATAATAAATAAATAACAAGAATGCAACTTAATAATGGAAAAGAGAAACAAACTTTTTCATAAATTGATAATTGNCCCCCTTAGGTGGTATTTTGGTAATTATGGAAGTGAGGGTAGGGTTTAAGGTTTCCTAAAATATAGGAAATCCTTATGGAGGCTAGGGCTTTTTGTGGGAATTATGGAGGCACTAGATCTAGTTTAGATCTAGGGTTTTATGATGAAAAGAATTAGATCTAGGATAATGGAAGATAATATGGAGGCTAATATAGTGTTTGGATGGTAGGAAAGTGAAGGAAAAGTGATGGGAAAAGTCCAACAAAGCTAGCTCTTATTGGAAAAGTAAATCTAGTGTGTTGGAATGGTGGATCTATCAATGGAATGGATGGAACGTGCTGTATAATGGCAATTGCAATAATAATAATGTAAATAATAAATCAATAACAAGAATGCAACTCAATAATGGAAAAGAGAAACAAACTTGCTTATAGATTGATAATTGAAACAACACCCGTCTAGAAACGTCAAGGTGTTGAATCTCTATTTGGGATTCACACGGGTTGCACCCAAATAGCCTAAGTGCCATGCACCGAATGAGATCTCAAGAACAAATAAACCGTCTACAAAGGAATTTGCCAAAAGATAATAAAAAATGAGGCTAGGGTGGCCTTTATATAGGCTTACAATGTGGAGACTTCTAGTCATACTAGAATAAGGAAATAATTCCTAGTAGTACTAACATAAGGAAATAAGGAAATAAATACTAAAATAAGGAAATAATTCATAGTAGTACTAACATAAGAAAATAAGGAAATCATATAAAATAATAAATTAATTCTGGACGTGGGGCCCATGGGGGCCCATGGCTTGCCTTGGTACTGGCCTGTACTGAAATGGCCCATGGCATTCCGATGGCTCATCAGTAGACTTGTCGAGGCTTGGCCTGAAGCCACTTTCCTAAAGGGTCTAACAGCCTGGACCATGTAGAAGTCCAAGTTGTGAAATTGAAAACCCAACCCCCTTACCCATATGACGTTGTTTCAGACTTGAGGGAGTATAAACCCTAAATTTTTTTCTCTGCTTTTCACTTTGTCTTCATCTCTATTTCGCGCCGCACCCGTTTCCCCATGGCTCTCTCTCCCTCTGCAACCCATCGCTCTACCCCGCCACCTATCACTTTACCCCTAAACGTGCCTTCATATGAGCCGTCCACTTGATCCAGCTACCATTAAGTGTCTTCACAGATAATCGCAAAAGTCCCAGTGTTCTAGAATTCCAGAATGTTCATGTTATTTCTAGCATTTTATTTTGACCGAGTCTTTAGTCTAGTAGGCCACGTTGGGCCAGTTGCTATTTGAGTTATGAAATGGGTCTAGTCTGTTTAGTTATTATGTAGTGGATCTGATCATGAACATGAGTTAGTTATTATTTGAGTTGTATTTATAGTCTTGTTATATATTAATGAAGCATCAAATTATTTTGCCTATCATTACACTTTGGAGGAACATGTCCTTGAAGTATCATATATTATTGACTTAATGGGCAAATTCGTAACAATGGTATCCAGAGACAGGTTGGTTCCATGGCTAAAGGGACCCGACTTCCACAACTTTCTGAAGTTATTACACAGCTGAGAAATGAAAATGCAGAAATGAAGGAGGCCCAAACTCGGCATTAGACCTTGCTTTCCTGGAAGGACTTATCCAGCAAGTAGGCAATCTTGCCAACAACTACGCAACCCTTTCCCATACCATAACCACCACACCCTATAAACAGATCCATTCACACCATTTCGACCCAAGCAGTAGTGAAAATCCTAAAATAGCACCCAGTTTTTTAAAATCAAAACGAGATCCACAGCAGAACTATGAGACTTGATTTCCTCAAATTTGATGGGCCTAACCCCACCGAGTGGGTCCTTAGAGCCCAACAAGTTTTTGACTACTACAACACACCTGATACACAGTAAATTTAGCTTGCCTCCATCCATATGGAAGGTAAGGCCCTTACTAGGTACCAGTGGCTATTGGCTTCCCATCCATTAACCACCTGGCCCAAGTTTGTGCATGCATTACAAGTCCGATCGCACCCACACCTTTTGACGATCCGATAATAGATTTTACAAAGTTAAGACAAACCTCCACTGTGGAGAAGTACCAAAATGATTTTGAGATACTATCCAGCTGTATTCCAAGACTTTCAGATGATTTTCGGGTTAGTACCTTTCTTAGTAGGCTACGAGATGATATTAGGATCATGCTCACCATGTTTAGACCAACTACCCTTCCCATAGCCTTTGGTCTAGCCCAATTATATGAAGAGGAAGTATGGCGCAAAAACAACCAGCACATTCCAGCTAACTCCAATCAACAAAATTTCCCCTAAAAACAATTTCCCTAGACTTCCAGCACCTAGCCCCCTTCAACTATTGGGACCCCCACCTCCTAATTACCCCTCTTGACCAAACATACACAATCCTAATAAACCCAACCTTCCTATACAGCGAATTACCTCTACACAAATGAAAGAAAGGAAGGACCATGGTCTTTCTTACTACTGCGATGACAAATGGGCTCTGGAACATTAGTATAGACCTCCCAAGCTATTCCTTTTGGAAGGGTTAGAGGCTGAAATTGAGGAGAAAAATTTTTAGGATGTCCATGAGGAACCCGCAATGAAAGAAGAACTAAAAACATATGAGGAAGGAGCATTACTTGGCATTTCACTACATGCAATTTAAGGCACTCCCACTACTCGACTATGGGGTGTGTTAGAAGAACAATTTGTGGTTGTTCTAATTGACTCCGGGAGTACTTATAGCTTTGTTGACCCTAGCATGGCCAAGAAAGCCAATCTAGGTTCTAGAAGAAGCCACTGCCTAGGTTGTTGTGAGGTAGTTCCATTTTATCTCCAATGTGACTACTTTTTTTACTAATCTATATTTGTTGCCCTTAGTGGGAAGTGATCTGGTTCTTAGGGTGGATTGGCTTTCCTACTTAGGCCCAATTCTCTGTGATTTCACCCAAGTTACAATGGAATTTACCTAGTGCAGAAAAAGGATGTAGCTTCTAGGGCTTAGCCCTTCGAATCTAACTATGGAAGATGTAGAAAAGTTTTATATGCAGACAAAGGGGAATCACAAAGGGTTGGTGCTACAATTAATGGAAGTTTCAACTGAAGACTTGTCCACTGATAAAGTGCTAAAACTGCAAATTAAGTTGTTAAAGAGATTAAATTATTTAACTAAAAAATGAATTGAACACTTAATTATGCAGTAAATTATAAACTGGAGTCAATTGTTAACTCATGATAGTTTACCCTTAAAAAGTTTGTAATGAAGCTAGCACACTCACATAGTTAAGACACTAAAATTAATCTTCCCACCTTACCATTATGCTGAAAACTTAACTCTAATTGTGTGGGAAAATTACGAAATCAAGATTGTCAAATTAAGAAAGCATGTGTCCGGAAAAGAAAGGGGATGAATTGATTAAAGGGGCTGAATTTCATTTTTTTTATTATTATTTATTGTTTTTGGCTTCATTTAGATAGGTGTTGGTAAACTTTAAGCTACTTTTTGTTTTTTTTTTTGTCTTTACTTTTGGTAGACTTACGTGAAAGGGTGGAACTCTCTCTCACACTCTCTTTTTTTTATGTTTATTTTATTTCTTTTCTTTTAGTTGGTGTAGGTTGGCAGACCAAGGGGGACTTTATTGATTGCTTTTTGTTTTCATTGTAGACGGAAGGAGCTTGGTCTTTGGAATTGCCTTTTCTTTTTGGTGTTTTTGAGGAGTTCGGTGGAAGCTGAGGACTACAAGTCTCTCACGGCAGATGCATAAACAATAGGACAGCATCATTCACGGATGCAATTTGAAAGAAAACAAACAGAAATTCAGCACATGCAGAAAAAGAAAGCAACTCTCACACATGCGTCAATCACGGCACCTCAATGCAGAAATCAAACGTGGACAACAAAGAATGACAGCAACTCACGGATGAAAGCACTTCACATGCAGACCCTATAAAACTAAGGGGCTGGAAGCTTAGCAAGGACACTAAAAAATTATTCGGGACTTAGACGGTGGCAGCAGAAGCCACTAGCTGTTTTTTTCTTCTTCTTTTTTCTTTCCTATTTCTTTATTTCCGTTAGGCGTTTTTCGTCTAGTGGAGTTTCAGTTTGTTTTATTTCTATTCAGTTCGGTCATTAAGTTTATTTCTCAGTTCGTTCCAGCTTGTTTTATTTAATCTTCTGCACTTATTTTCATTCAACTTGAAATGTTAGGATTTATCATTTTTAAGCATCTTGCTAATTTAGTAATGATAGGCTAGATTTTTAGCTTGGGATTCAATGAGTAACCTATGATTGTTTTGGAGTGGATTTTCTTCAATGTTATTTGATTTCAATGTTTAACTTGTTGGATAATATTTCAATTTACATATAGAAAGGATTGAAGTTCTTTATTCTTGGTTTAGATTATTTGTAGACGTAAATGCACAATTAATACTTGAACAAGTAACAAGACTTTGATGGTTTTATTTCACTATTTTATAATTGTTATATAATCTATCAAGTAATTTTATGAAGCCAATAATTGTGGTTCATTGCTATATTATCNTGATGGGCCTAACCCCACCGAGTGGGTCCTTAGAGCCCAACAAGTTTTTGACTACTACAACACACCTGATACACAGTAAATTTAGCTTGCCTCCATCCATATGGAAGGTAAGGCCCTTACTAGGTACCAGTGGCTATTGGCTTCCCATCCATTAACCACCTGGCCCAAGTTTGTGCATGCATTACAAGTCCGATCGCACCCACACCTTTTGACGATCCGATAATAGATTTTACAAAGTTAAGACAAACCTCCACTGTGGAGAAGTACCAAAATGATTTTGAGATACTATCCAGCTGTATTCCAAGACTTTCAGATGATTTTCGGGTTAGTACCTTTCTTAGTAGGCTACGAGATGATATTAGGATCATGCTCACCATGTTTAGACCAACTACCCTTCCCATAGCCTTTGGTCTAACCCAATTATATGAAGAGGAAGTATGGCGCAAAAACAACTAGCACATTCCAGCCAACTCCAATCAACAAAATTCCCCCTAAAAACAACTTCCCTAGACTTCCAGCACCTAGCCTCACTCAACTATTGGGACCCCCACCTCCTAATTACCCCTCTTGACCAAATAGACACAATCCCAATAAACCCAACCTTCCTATACAACGAATTATCTCTACACAAATGAAGGAAAGGAAGGACCATGTTCTTTCTTACTACTGCAATGACAAATGGGCTCTGGAACATTAGTATAGACCTCCCAAGCTATTCCTTTTGGAAGGGTTAGAGGTTGAAAACGAGGAGAAAAATTTTAGGATGTCCATGAGGAACCCGCAATGAAAGAAGAACAAAAAACATATAAGGAAGGAGCATTACTTGGCATTTCACTACATGCAATTTAAGGCACTCCCACGCCTCGACTATGGGGTGTGTTAGAAGAACAATTTGTGGTTGTTCTAATTGACTCAAGGAGTACTTATAGCTTTGTTGACCCTAGCATGGCCCAGAAAGCCAATCTAGGTTCTAGAAGAAGCCACTGCCTAGGTTGCTGTGAGGTAGTTCCATTTTATCTCCAATGTAACTACTGTTTTTGCTAATCTATATTTGTTGCCCTTAGTGGGAAGTGATCTGGTTCTTAGGGTGGATTAGCTTTCCTACTTAGGCCCAATTCTCTGGGATTTCAACCAAGTTACAATGGAATTTAGCAAGTGCAGAAAAAGGATGTAGCTTCAAGGGCTTAGCCCTTCGAATCTAACTATGGAAGATGTCGAAAAGTTTTATATGCAGACAAAGGGAAATCACAAAGGGTTGGTGCTACAATTAATGAAAGTTTCAAATAAAGACTTGTCCACCACTGCCCCCTAAAAGTTACAGTCATTATTAAAGCAATATCATTATATTTTCAGGAGCCAAAAGGGCTACCCCCATGCCAAAGTCATGATCACAAGATTCCCCCCATGGATGGCACCCAACAAATCAGCATTTGACCCTATCGCTATCCTTACTATTAAAAGGAAGAAATTGAAAAAATAGTTGATGAGCTGCTAAAAAATGGAGTCATATGACCTAGCCAAAGCCCATATTCTTCCCCCATATTATTAGTTCACAATGCGGATGGCAGTTGGTGAATGTGTGTAGACTACCGAACTCTCAATCAAGCTACCATCTAAGATAAGTATCCAATTCCTATCATTGATAAACTCATAAACTCTTAGAGATAAATAGGGAGGGGCCTCAATATTTTCTAAGCTAGATTTATGATCAACATACCATCAAATTCATGTAAAACCTCATGATATCCCAAAAACAGCCTTTCAAACCCACCAAGACCATTATGAGTTTCTAGTAATGCACTTTGGCCTTACTAATGCCCCATCCACCTTTCAAGGGCTTATAAATGACATTTTTTGCCCTTATTTGAGAAAGTTTGTTCTTGTATTTTTTTTATGACATCTTAGTCTTTAGTAAGTGTAGGAATGATCACCTTTTTCACCTAGAAACTATGCTACAGTTACTCCAACAACACCAATTGTTTGCAAAAATGTCAAAATGCAGGTTTAGATGTTTGGAAATAGAGTACTTAGGACATACAATCTCCTCAATAGGGGTCCAAGCCAAACCCAACAAGATCTCTAGCATGTTATAGTGGCCTTTACCTACTTCACTTAAGGCTCTAAGGGGCGTTTTGGGTCTCACAGGCTACTACCTCAAATTCATCAAAGATTACGGAAGCATAGTAACCCCCTTACTTCACTACTACGTAAGGATGCATTACAATGGAATACAAAAGCCACTATAGCCTTCAACCAACTCAAACAGGTTATGGCTACTCCCTCGGTTATGGGACTCCCAAATTTGTCAAAAACATTCATTATTGAATGTGATGCATCAGGAGACACAGACCAACAAGCACTTAAATATTTGGTTGAGTAGTGAATTGGTACTCCCGCATAGCAGAAATGGATCTCAAAGCTGATAGGCTATGAGTTTATGGTAGAATACAAAGCTGGGGGTGAGAACAAAGTTGTGGATGCCCTGTCCAGGCTAGGAAATATGAGTTGACAGTCCATGCAATAACTTTAATTGGAAATACCTTGGATTGACAGAGTGAAGAAGGCTTACCTAGCAGATGAAGTACTCCAAAGACTCCATCAACAACTATAGGATGGCACTCTCTCAGATCACAAGTTTCAACTTTGGTAAGGCATAATAATCTACATAGGCAGGATCCACTTAGGTACCAATCGTAAGCTCCAGCAATTGGCCCTATAAGAAATGCACAATCACCCATTAGCAGGACATCCGGGGTATCACAAAACCTTAGCCCGAGTTAGAAAAGTTTTTTACTGGCCTGAGTTAAAGGTTGCAGTTAGGCATTATGTACTGGAATGTGAGATCTGCCAACGTAGCAAAGTTGAACACAGTCACCCCGCAGGATTACTTCAATCATTATCCATTCCCGAACAACCATGGATTGATATTAGCATGGACTTCATCGAAAGACTGCCCTTATCCCATAATAAAAACGTCATCTTGGTGGTTGTCGATCGTTTAACTAAATACTTTCACTTTATTGCACTCAATCATCCCTTCACCGCCACTATTATAGCTAGACTATTTCTTGACAACATTTTCAAACTCCATTGTCAGAAATCCTATTTTTATTTCTCATTTCTGGTATAAGCTCTTTCGATTACAGCAAACCCAAGTCAACATTAACACCACCTACTACTTGCAAACGAACAGATAGGAGGAGATAGTTAACCAATGTTTAGAAGGGTACCTTCTCCAATTTACTGGAGAAAAACCCAAGGCATGGAGTAAATGGCTTTCTCTTGTAAAGTATTGGTATAATACCAATGAGCACACCTCAACAAAAACCACACTATTTGAAGTTGTCTGCGGCTATCCTTTTTCTCGTCTCCTTCAGTACACTCCGGGCACAACTAAGGTTCAAGCTGTTGAACACTCGTTGAATGACAAGGATGCCACCCTCTAGATATTGAAGGACAACCTGCAAGAAGCAAAAAAGAGGAGGAAGAAATTTTCAGATCTAAATTGAACAGAGAGGGAATTTATAAACGAAGATTGGGTGTACCTGTGACTCAAACCCTATCGTTAACTCTCGGCAGCTGCACAAAAAAATCATAAACTAGCACCCCATTCCTACATGTCTTTCTTGGTTGAAGAAAAAATGGTTGCTTGTTGCTTGCAATTACCTCCAAAGTCCAATATTCACCCTGTTTTCTAGGTTTCTTCCCCGAAGAAGTGACTAGGATCAATATCCATCCCACGGCTAAAGCTTCCACTAATCAATGTGGATGGTTCCCTTTTTCTTGAACTAGAAAAAATCCTCAATTGAAGACTCAAGCGGCAAGGGTGAAAAGCTACCACAGAGTTATTGGTGAAATCGGTTGGCTTAGGGGATGAAGAGGTAACTTGGGAAGACATTAGGGTTTTTCGTGACAAATGTGGGGCCCTTGTGGACAAGGTCCTCGAAAAAGGGGGGTTTTGTCATGTTATCTCAAGGTCCTCGAAGCTGTGCACTTGATCTAGCGGCCATTAATTATCTTCACGGATTATCTCAAAAGTCCTAGTGTTCTAGAATTCCAGAATGTTCATGTTATTTCCATCATTTTATTTTGACCGAATCTTTAGTCTAGTAGGCCATGTTGGGCCAGTTTCTATTTGAGTTATGAAATGGGTTTGGCCTGTTTAGTTGTTATGTAGTGGGTCTGATTATGGTCATCAATTAGTTATTATTTGAGTTGTATTTATAGTCATGTTATCTATCAATGAAGCATTGAATTATTTTGCCTATCATACACTTTGGAGGAACTGATCCCATGACATACCGAATATTATTGACTTAATTGGAGGATTCATAACGCCACCCACGCCCGCCACGAGTTCGCCTCCATGTGGCGTGTTGCTCAGCCTTCTCTCTGCACTTCTGGCCACCACAGTTTCTTCCTCAATTTGCGTTGCCCCTCTCTGCCTCCCTGTGATTCTCATCCATGCATCTGCACACTGCCCATGCACACCCCTAGCCATGAGTCTTCTGGCTCAACCCTCCCTTTGCGATGTTTGACCGCTACTCATCCCACCAATTCGAGCCCTACTTTGTATCCCACGTGATAGGGCGGCTTGACCTATATATAGGCCGAGGCCCCCTCATCTTCGAAGCACCCTCAACCTCTCCTTTCCTTTTTGGTCTCAACCTCCATACTAAGATCTAGCTTTCTCCCCCTCTCAGACCCCCTCTCTTTCATTTATGAATTATCTCTTTCCTAGGGTTGCAATGCCGTAATGACCCACCACTACAGGCACTCACTGAAAGCCTTCCGGCCACCCATCCACCTTCTCCATACCTCTCGGCCTCACCCCTCTCATATTTCTTCTCTTTTGTTTTCAGTCTCTCTCTCTCTCTCTCTCTCTCTCTCATAGTTCCAATTCTTTCTTAACCTCTATTTTTCGCCAAATCTGCCTCCATCAAATTATTCCACTATAACACTTGTTTCTATCCAGTCTTGTAGATTTAATCTTAGTTTCCCTCAGTCGTGCTCCTCCCTAGCAGACAAATGCTACAGTATGACCCTCCGCCTCTCGAAATGCCTTTTTAATTTTCTCTCATGTTCATGCTTTGATTCTCAAATTTTTATCCCTCTATGCAGCAACCAATACACACACACAATGATTTTCTCTCAACCCGTGAGGAACCGCCACGACTTGTAGCTTACGACTTAGCGCGCTACCATCATCCAAAAAATTACATTCGCAATCGTAAGTGGTTCTTGGATTAACTCCTATATTAATTGTTGCTGAAAAAATTATGAAATTGTGTTGTGCAATTTGGTTGGGAATTGTGAATCTATGGTTGAGGGATGTGAAGTGTTATGAATAAATTCTAGTTCAGAAATTGTGAGTCTGTGGCCAAGGGCCCTATCAAGCGTAGGGAATAAATTACAATTGTTGTGATGTTGGGAATTGACTCGCTGTGAATTGTGTGTTTTTGTTTTAATTCATAATTAATGTTGTCGACATGTCATTCACTAATTATCTGTTGCACGCTGTATACATTATAATCGTTACCTGTCATTAATATTTCTGTAATTGTACTATGATTTTGTATGTGCTAAAATACTTAAAAATTTTTGGTATGTGCGCATAACGACCCTAATTTGAGATGAGGCATTATCTTGGTGGAATTCTTTTGATCACTCGAGAGAGAATAAACTGAATGGCGTCCCCTAGGTTGTCGTCGGGCCACAACAAGCTTGGACAAGGCAGTAACACTCTCTGGTCGACTGTATTGCCTCTTTGCTTACAAAGGTTAGAGGATGTGTGGTCACATATACGCCAGGCATAGAGTTGAGCATCGCTCATTAGAAAGTCACAAGTACAGTCTTTACCTGTGGTGTGATGAAGGGTGCTAGAGTTTGCAAATGGTCTATAGGGGAGACCATGGTGCATACATTAATCTAAAACGGATGTTTTCCAAACAAAAATGTGATTTCTTGGTGCATGGTGTCTTGTGTGAGAAATGAGTATATATTTGTGTTTGGAAAAAATCACAAATGTTATAATTCCCCCAAATTTCTAATTTGCATAATTCCATAATCTTCCACCTACTTGTATTTTGATTGTTACTTTTTGTTTCACTTATTGAGATTTTGCAAAATCTCACTATGGTGTCCCAACCTACAGTTCAACTCCATAGAACCGTAGACTTTTATGCAAATGATAGGTACGAGTATAGATGTTTGGCTCTACTTGTGGAGTCAAGATTTGGGACCCTTCTCCCCCTTTTATTTAAGTGTTGTTATCTAGTTTAATTTAATTTGGATGACTGTAATATTTATATGCTGAAGCTTGGAAGACCTATGGCTAATGGATATTTGTTTGGCGTCATAGCTTTAAATTTTTGTATTGTTAGATTTAATTTCCATCCTTTTATTTTTCCACTTTGAATTTAACTGCATACTATTGTATTGCATGTATGCACACAATTGATGTCACTATGCGCTGGGGGTGTGTGACTCTTGAGGCCGACATCTTGGCACCATGACTTCCACCAAAAAAGATGCCCTCGGGGGGGAGGGGGGGGGGGGTTGGTCAAGGGTGCCACAAGGTGGACTGAGAAAGGTGCCCCTACATTGTACTGATAAGTGCAAATGCACTTTTCTTTTCTTTTTTCTTTTTTTTAATCATTTTAACACCTTTAAATGGTTTAAAAAATTTGCAAACTCATTAAAAATCACTTCTTTAGCTATGAAAAAAAAAGTATCGATCACTTTAGAGGGCACCATTCTTTGTCCCCCAAGCATTTTCCTAGTTATTTTCACCCTTAGTTACCTAATAAGAAAGGTTGGCCCTCCAACATGGATAATATAGCCTAACAAGTCCAAGGTTGGCCCTCTAACATGGATAATATAGCCTAACAAGTCACTATCGTTACCAATCCTCATGTTGTGCTTATAAAATGTTTGCGTCGCTTTTTTTTATTGTAAAAGAGGATGGTACCTTGTTAGGTCAGTACTATGGTGGAAGAATAACATGATTATAAATCAACAAGCTCAAAATCAAACATCAATAAAAACAAAATCGACTCTACATAAAAATCAAAATAAACCAACCTAGGACAAGAATAAACTCGTTTACGCACAAACTAGGGCAAGAATTCCTACACGATCAACATGTAAAGCCCGACCTATAGCCTTCAAAGCCATATTGTGCCACTCCTATAATTAAGATGTGAAACCTAGTCTAGCTCTAAGTTTAGCCAAACGATTCGCCATTTTGCTAATATCCCCAAAAGCATGGCCCTTACGTAAAGACAAACTCTAACAAATGAATGTAATTCGCTCCAACATTTAACTTTGGTACGTACTTTTAGGCATCTCACCATCACCTTTTAGTAGGATAATAACAATATTGGAGTAAACTCGACATCCACCTCCCTCAAATTTAGACATACATAAAGTTGTATCTATCCAAAAAGCCACCACCAACCTACGTACTACATCCCTAATGACTCATCTAAAGTCGCACTATTCAGGAATCCCAAAATAATTTATCTCCACAATAGGTTTTACTCTCCCAAACATCCAAATTTGTAAATTTGACTTCTTCACAGTTTCAAATAAAATAACTCCCAACTACTTAAGACCAGCTGCAAGATCCCCTTACTTTATTGATTTCACCTTAGAAAAACTCTAGGTAAAACTTGATTAATTCCAAAGAAAAATACTTCATCATCCCACTTACCATCCATGTATGCCTTAGTACACATTTTAGTCCATAAGTCCCAAATAGTTTGAGAGAGTAATATAACAATAGAGAAATCCAATTTTGAATAATAATTAATTTTGTTGAACCATATCACAACACTGAGACACCAATTGTTGCACAAATCGCACGGAATACTACAACAGTTCACCAAAATACCTTGAAACAAAAGAAAGGTAATTCTCCACAACAAAGCCTATGATCTAGGGAGCCTACATTTGGACTTACACAACAATTGCATTTAGGTACCAAAGAAATCACGAGTTTTGTTGTATGTGCATGTCAAAAGGCATACCTTTATAAAAGCATTTTCACATGAAAATGGAAATCTTGGAAGGAGTTTTTATTGTCTACCATGTTGATTTGGATAGTCAAGTATTCCAGCCCCACTAAGTCTCATAACTTCTGAAGGTTTCAACCATCTCTTATACTATCATATGATTGTAGTTCAGGTTGTCTAGCCATGATCTCCACTCAATTCAGAGGAATTGGCCAAACCAATTTTCAAACTAGAAAGAAAATTCTCCTTCCTTTACGAGCTAAGTCATACCGTAAATATTTTTTTAAAGAAGATCATGGGACCCCAATTTTATTGGATACTCTCACTTATGGTAGAGGAATACCTTTTATAGACAATTAAACTTGATGGTTACAAGGATAAAAGCCCAAAACCAAGTTCCTAAAAAAGTATAAAAACTTTATATAAAGATTACAAGAAGATTAAGAAAACCCTAGAAAATTTAGTGTCTAATAGTTGGAAGACTTGCATGATCCAAAAAGAGCAAAGCAATCATAAATTTAGGGAGTTGAAAGAGAGATGAAAAACTTACCGTATGTGCCATAGTACCATAATTTGCTAAATTGTCTGCTAGCCATAACCTAAACATGCACCTTAGAAATTAAAGGTAGTAAAGGTGTCCATAAGTTAGAATCATGTTTTAAATGAGAAATCAAAACTTGATTGCCAGCTTTGAGATACTTACCTCAAAAGTACCATGTTACTAAGAAACATCCATGCCAACTTCATGTTAAGAGCTTTCTTCACTTTACCAAGATCTCCTATACTTAGCCTTCCTTATTCATTAACTAGCTTACAAAATTGATCTACAATTCACTTCCTCTTTCTCACTTGTGTATTACTTAAAAGAAGGTTAGCAAATATCTTTAATATCTCTTTCAAGCATCTTTAGGAATATTCAATACAAATAACAAGGATTGGCATGCTTAGTTGTAAGCTTTCCATGGAA
Source organism: Carya cathayensis (assembly GCA_011037825.1). Lineage (NCBI taxonomy): Eukaryota > Viridiplantae > Streptophyta > Magnoliopsida > Fagales > Juglandaceae > Carya > Carya cathayensis. Next base: position 643,331 of record QGSO01000275.1, read on the forward strand.
ATTGAGCTTCCATCTTGAAACTCGTTGGTGTTATGGGTATTCTACAATTATAATAGCATTCAAGAATAAGAACATAAAAAATGAATCTTGAAACTAAGTTTAATTTGAGGAAAACTCAACATCTTTAAGAATTACCAGTTCATACAAGTCTTCAAATAAAACTATCCTTCCCGCGATTTTTCCTTTTTATACAACGACAGTTGAAATAAACTCCATGTTTCACTAAAGCCCCAAAACTCCCTGTTTCCTAACCCCTCTTATCTCCCAACATAAATGCAATGCACCGTATTATTAATAATTATACAACATTTCCCTACTCAAAACGCACTATATCACTAATCATTACACATCATTTAACTAATTCACACTACACCCCGTTTCACCTCTGCTCTTCTTTTTTCTAAACTACTTTAACTACCACACATGACATACTCCCCTCCTTGAATAAGACTTGACCACAAGGCTAAAGTTTAGACTTAGGCTCTCCCTCCCTTCCAAGACCTTGCCCATAAGGTGAAGGGTAAAGGCCTCTAAGCTTCCACAATTACTCCCAAGTGTTGTCTCCAGATGTCATTCTAGCCCACTTAATCAATACTTTAGTGCTAGCATGGTTTCCACACTTCTTCATTATTCTGTCTAGAATTGCTTCAAGCTCATGCTGAATATTACTTTCTCTATCCACGGGTGGAAAAGATGCTAATGGTATGATGTTTTCCCCCAATTTCTTCTTAAGACAAGAGCATGAAACATGTTGTGGATTTTAGTTGAAGTAGGCAAACACAACTTGTATGCTACAAACCCCATATTTTCAATGATCTGGAATGGACCATAAAACCGTGATGCCAATTTCAAATGATGTCTTAAGGTTACTGTCTTTTGCCTATATGGTTGTAATATCAAAACAATCTAATCACCCACTGTAAAACTCCTTTCTATCCTCTTTCTATCAACAAAGTGCTTCATTCTTTGTTGAGTTTGCTACAAGTTCTCTTTCAACAAAATCATGATCTCATCCCTTATTCTCAATTGCTTATCTATAGCCTTATTTGCAGTAGTGTCATGGACATATGACAAGAGCCTTGGGGGCTTATAACCATAAAGAGCTTCAAATGGAGATATTCCAGTAGCTGAATGTGTTGTAGTGTTGTAGCACACCATTCAGCTATTGGAAGCCACACACTCCAATCTTTAGGTCTTGTCCCAATATAACAGCTTAGATATGTCTCCACACACTTATTAAGTGCCTCAATTTGGCCATTAGTATGTGGATGATACGTAGAATTGAAAGCCAAGGTTGTCTCTTACAAATTAAAAAGTTCCTTCCAAAAAGAACATGTAAATATTGGATCTTTGTCAGAAACAATCAATTTAGGCATTCCATAAAGCTTGAACATCTCAGTAAAAAACACATGTGCTACCTTAATTGTTGTGTAAGGGTGTGCCAAAGTAAAAGAATGGGAGTGTTTGGTAAGTTTGTCCACCATAGAGAAAATGACAGAAAACTCATGAGACAATAGTAAGCCTTCTATAAAACCCATTGCAATATCTGTCCAGGGCTGATTTGGCACTAGTAATGGTTGTATCAAGCTTGCAGGATGCATATTCTCATACTTCACAGTTTGACAAATCCCACACTCCCTCACAATTTTTTAATATCACCTCTCATACCCTTCCAACGAAAATCAAATCTAGCCCTCTGTAGAGTTTTATGGAACCTTACATGTCCAGCCTATAGATTGTTATGAATGTGATGTAAAACCTTGTCCTTAAAAGTAGATGAGGGAACCACTACCATCTTTCCTTTTCTTGGCAATAAACCTCTTGAATTTCTGGAGACAAGCCATAACTACATTTCAACTCATCAAGCCACAAAATAGTTGGAAAGGATATCAATGCTAGAGTAGCCTCCACCTCCTCTTCCTTCCTTGAGAGACCATCAGCCACCTTATTATCTTTACCTCTCTTATAGTCAATACTGAAATCATAACTAAGCAGCTTTGTTAACCATTTCTATCGTGCCTCAATGCCAACCTTTTGTTCCAATAGAAATTTAAGAGCTTATTGGTCAATCTTGATTTTAAATGATTGACCCAAAAAGTATGGACACCATTTATGTACCATAGTCACCAATGCCAAAAGATCCTTTTCATAGGTAGACAATAATTAACTTCTACCTTTGAGTGCCTTACTGAAAAAAGCAATTGGCCTTCCTTCCTGCATAAGAACAACTCCTAATCTGGTACCCCTTGCATCACATTCAACTATAAATGGCTTGTTGAAATCAGGTAATCTTAATACTGGTGGTTGTGTTACTACTTGCTTCAACTCATCAAATGCCACTTGTGTTGAGTTACACCATTCAAAAGCATTCTTTTTCAGTAAAGCTATTAGGGTTGCTGGAATTAACCCACACCCCTTAATAAATTTTTTGTAGTAGCCAGTGAGCCCAAGAAACCCCTCAATGACTTCAATGAACTTGGCAATGGCCACTCAATCATAGCAACTATCTTCCTTGGATTAGCTCTCACACCAGACCCAAAAATTAAATGACCCAAGTACTCCACCTCAACTACTTAAAACTTACACTTGGACATCTTAGCAAATAACTGATGCTGCTTCAATGTTTCCAACACCACCTTCCAATGCCCCAAGTGCTTAGAAATTGATTTGCTATAAACCAATATATCATTGAAAAAAACTAATATAAACTTTCTAAGGAATGGCTTAAAACTTCATTCATGAGGTCTCGAAAATTTGCTGATGCATTAGCGTGCCCAAAAGGCATCACTAAAAATTCATGGTGACCCTCATGGGTCCTAAATACAGTCTTTGGTATATCTTCCTCTCTCACTCTGATCTGGTGGTGCCCAGATCTGAGATCCCGCTTTGAAAAATTGTTGTCCCAAAAATTTCATCAATCAACTTATCAATGACAGGTATTGGAAACTTGCCATTAATGGTTTCTTGATTCAAAGCCCTATAGTCTACACGTATCCTCTAGCTGCCATAAGCTTTTATCAACAAAAATATAGGTGATGAAAATGGAGTTTGTGATGGCTTTAATACACTAGACTTAAGCAAGTCTTGAACAATCTTCTATATATCAGTTTTCTAATAAAAATGATATTGTAAGGCCTCACTCAGATAGGCTAAGTATCATTCTTCAAGTTGGATTGATGATCATAAACTCCGGGAGGTGGTAACCCAATTGCTTCCTAAAAAACCAGTCGATACTCCTCTAATAATTCAACCACTTCTTTATGTAACACATTCTTTTCTTTAGAGTTCTCTGTTAACTTCAATTGCAAAAACCATCCTTATTTTCTAACTGACGAGGCTTCAAAATTTGAAAGGCATCTTCTAAGGAAGTGTCACCCACAAAAAGGCCTTGCAATTCCATCTACACACCGTTAAACAAAAACTGCATAGTGATCATTTGCATGAAATCCCACACAATAGGTCCAAGTGTCCTTAACCATTGTACTACCAACACTACATCACAACCTCCCAATGGTAATAAATGGAAAGACACATTAAACATGTTGCCTTAAGGTAAGACACATTCTATATTTTCACTACAAAATCTTCACATCTTCCTTTACTTGTTAACTTCTCCCCATTGGCTACCTCAACCTACAATTGAGGCCCTTCCAAAACTTTCAGCTTAGCCAATTTAGCAACTTGGGGATCTAAGAAGTTGTGTGTACTGCCTAAGTCAACCAATATTACCACTAACTGAACACCAATAACTCCCACTAACCTCATGGTATTAGAACTAGGGATCCTGAAATAGCATGAATCAAAATTTCCAGATTTTCCATTAATTCTCCAGCCTTTGTCACACCAGACTGTCCAACACCTTCTTTTTCCCTCTCAACATCTTCATCGCTCCCTTCACCACCTTTCACTTGTAATAGGTAAATCTTTGGAGTTTTGCACACATGAGAGGGGTTCTACTTTTCTTCATAGTGGTAACACAACCCCACTCTTCCTTTTCTCATCCATATGAGCAAAAGACACTTTTCTGGTTTAGAAATTAATTTTTTGGTTATACCTTCCAATTGCTTCCCCAACCACTTGATTGTTACTCTCAAGAACCCCTACTACTCCCTTTAGGGCCTTCTTCGTGCTCCACACATATTCCTCTTGTATCGTTGCTAATCCAAAAGTAGCAGACAAACTTACTGGATTAAGCATACAAATAGACAACCTAATCTCATCCTTTAGGCTACTCAAAAAGCAACTGAGTTTGTGCTTCTCAAAAAGTCCCTTCAAACTAAGCTTTGTAAACTACAACTGTAGTGGTTTGCTTAAGCTTAGTCAAGGTTTCCATAGGGTTATCATAAGTTGTTGGCTCGAATCTTATTAACAAGGCTCCAATAAAAGTTTTCCACCCATCAAACTGGCCATTATTAACAGCATCTTGATACCAAATTAAAGCTTCTAATTCTATGTGGTAAGAGGCCATTAATAACCTCTGGACAAGTGAAGTAAGATGATAGTCGAAATATTTGTTGGCCTTAAAGATCCATCGAAATGAGGGAACTCAAGCCTAACAACCCTAGGCAAGAAAATTTTGTCTTCTTGAACCACTACTCTTGGTTGTTGAAGTTCTTCCTAATGCATATGAACACGCTAACTCTCAATCGATCTGTCACTTACTCTATCCTATTAGATATGATATGGATAGACTGTTGATGATCATCCATTTGTCGTTGCATCACCTTCTGTTGCTTCTAATTCATCTCCTAGTGAGCCTTCAAAGTGTTGTTCCTTGTGCCTTCGGCCATGCTCGATCGAATTGAAGGATTGTCCCTCTCTGATACCAATTGTTATGGGTATTCTACAATTATAATATCATTCAAGAACAAGAACAAAAATAATGAATCTTGAAATTGAGTTTAATTGGAGGAAAAATCAACACCTCCAAGAATTACAAGTTCATACAAGTCTTTAGGTAAAACTCCACTTCCTGTGATTCCCCTTTTTATACAGCAATGGTTGAATTAAACTCCTCATTTCACTAAAACCCCCAAAACTCCCTGTTTCCTCACCCCTCTTATTCCCCCACGTAAACGCAATGCACTGTATTATTAATCACTACACAACATTTCCATACACAAAACGTACTGTACCACTAATCACTACACATCTTTATACTAATTAACACTGCACCTCGTTTCACCTATGCTCTTCTCCCCTTCAAATATTTTTTCTCAACTACTTTAACTACCACACATGACAGTGGCATTATAGTTCATGGTTGATAATTTCATATAGCTTCAAAACTTCTAAAAGAAATCATAAAGATGACTTGATCCAGCCGTTTGAATACTATTGAATCATTTGCATCAAGTTTAAACTTGATGAGCTCTAATACCACATTCTTCAAAAGTTATCTTTAATTGCTTACTCAGTACTTCCTAACCTAAAATAAAAGATAAGGTGAAAAAGGATCCCCTTATTTGACTCAATTTTCCAATATTATGTAAATCCAAAAGCATTTAAAACATTAAGGCCTCGTTTGGATGTTGAGATGACATGATAAATTTTTTAATAGTTTATGAATAGTAGTGAAATGATTTGAGCTAAGATATTTTATGGAATTTTGGAAAAAGAGATAGAAAATGTTGAATAAAAATATTAGAAAGTTAAAATATTTATAAAATATAATTTTTGTTTTGAGATTAGAAAAAGTTTAATTATTTTTTACGTTTTGTTTGGAAGTTTGAGAAAGCTATAATGATTAGATAATGATTAGATGAAAAGTTGAATATTTTAAATTGAAAAGTGTTTGTGTTTGTGATGTTTGGATATTGAGATGAGACTATCTTGCAATTCAAACGAGGCCTAAGTGAGAATTTCCACCCTACTCTCGTATGCCAGAACTTGTTAAGAATAATCCATATGCGTTTGTGATAATTTAAAATCAAATTCATCTGATAAGTTCAAACTAAATCATACTCGAGAAGATAATACTTAGATTGGTTAGATCGAGTTCTAGTGTATTTTTAATTTCAAGTACTGATGTTATTGTTTGGTTTCAATTCATAGGTTTCTATTAGAACTTTGCAACTATTTTTCTATTAATAACGTAGCCTGCAAACTGGTTGTAACTTGTAAGTGTGACAGAATTTACCTTGATATGGCATTCAGATTAGCCCATTGACTTACGTTATTATTCATATATAGAAGATAAGACCTCTACATCTCACGTCTCTACTCTTATCCTCGCCTACCCCCATCCTTGCACCAAGCACCTTCCCAGCGTCTATCTCGCACTCTCAAATTTATCACCATCAAATCAACCAAAGATGAGTATCTCCACTGGAAGGAACATGTTATTCTGTATCTCATGGGACAATATCTCTTTGGCTTCCAGGATGGCTCTCATCCCTACCCTAGCTCCACCATCGATTAGTACTTCTCCCAACCAATTCACAAATTACTTCCATAAATTCACATGCCTAGTCGATACCTTGAAATCAAAGAATTTCTATCAATTTATTTGAATGGAGAAACACTTAGCAATTATCGATCAATCATTAACCTTTAAACGATTTTGAACTTTATCTCCTTCCTTCTTGATGGTCTTGGCCCTAAATATGATTCCTTTGTCACCTCTGTCACGAGTGTCGATCCCATAACACTTGATGACCTTTACGCGGGGCACATGCTTGCCCATTAACTTTGACTAGAGCATCATTAATATCAGTCTTCTATCGACCTTTCTATACATGGACCTAATATTGCATTGTGTAACCGATACTGAGTGTGGTGGTCGATATGGTGACTTTCTTGGTTCTGGTGGTCATGGATATAAATCTCCTTCAAATCGTTCTTCTTGTGATTGTGGTAGTAGTCATGGCCCATCCGGCGCTGGCACTTCTGGCCCACATCTCGTTTTTCAAGCGTGCAACAAGGTTGGTCACATAGTTGGCCTCCCCCTACCAGCAGTGTGATGACTCATATCATAGTATTGATTGCTTGTCTTTAGTGCAGGAGTATTGTTATGGTTCCTCATAGCCATTTGATTTAAATCATCTCACTCTTGATTTAGCCAACCTCAATTTTAAATTTGAAGAATATGGTAGCTCTAATCACATTTGCATTTGTAATGACAATGGTAATTTGTCTATTAAACACCATGGGACTTCTCATCTTTCTGCTCATTTTTCTTTCCTTTTACATAATGTCCTTTGCATCCCACATATTACTAAAAAATTAAATTTCTGTCCAAAAATTTATTGTAGCCACTAACGCCTCTTTGAATTTCACCCAATTTTTTTTTTTTGGAAGGATTGACAAAGTCTTAATCTTCATCATGTCCAGCGTTTTTGACTTTAAAAATCAACTTCCATTTCACATTAATGTAATCATGCTTCCGCACCACAAAAATTAAGTTACACTAGTAGTGTTTGGGGACCCTGATCACCTAGCTATTACTTCAAAAAATGGTTTTCGTTATTATGTTACATTTTTGGATTTGTATAGTCAATATACTACTTGGTTTTATCCTATTACTTGCAAAAGTGATGTAATTAGTCCAAAAATTTATTGTAGCCACTAACGCCTCTTTGAATTTCACCCAATTTTTTTTTTTTGGAAGGATTGACAAAGTCTTAATCTTCATCATGTCCAGCGTTTTTGACTTTAAAAATCAACTTCCATTTCACATTAATGTAATCATGCTTCCGCACCACAAAAATTAAGTTACACTAGTAGTGTTTGGGGACCCTGATCACCTAGCTATTACTTCAAAAAATGGTTTTCGTTATTATGTTACATTTTTGGATTTGTATAGTCAATATACTACTTGGTTTTATCCTATTACTTGCAAAAGTGATGTAATTACTATCTCCAACAAATTTCAACCCTATATATGTTGAATGATTTTTCAATTGCCCATGATCACAGATATTAATTGCCTATGATCCTTGTGGGCATGATCACGGGCAATTGAAGTAAGTTTTCAGTTATCTTTGAGGGAGTTTCTTTAAGACCATAGTAGAGTTATGTAATTTGAGCTAGGCAAATTACATTTGTATATATGACATCCGCTGCATTTGTAGATTCATATATGACTTGTACAATGCATCAAGAGGGGAATATATATATATATATGTGAGAAATTATTTGTACAAGCNTTCCATTTCACATTAATGTAATCATGCTTTTGCACCACTAGAATTAAGTTACACTAGTAGTGTTTGGGGACCCTGATCACCTAGCTATTACTTCAAAAAATGGTTTTCATTATTATGTTACATTTTTGGATTTGTATAGTCAGTATACTACTTGGTTTTATCCTATTACTTGCAAAAGTGATGTAATTACTATCTCTAGCAAATTTCAACCCTATATAGGTTGAATGATTTTTCAATTGCCCATGATCACAGATATTAATTGCCTGTGATCCTTATGGGCATGATCATGGGCAATTGAAGTAAGTCTTCAGTTATCTTTGAGGGAGTTTCTTTAAGACCATAGTAGAGTTATGTAATTTCAGCTAGGCAAATTACATTTGTATATATGACATCCATTGCATTTGTAGATTCATACATGACTTGTACAATGCATCAAGAGGGGAATATATATATATATGTGAGAAATTATTTATACAAGCCTAAAATAGACAAGCCACATGTAAGCCTTTGTAAAAAAGTGGACTGCACCTTTGAAAAGTGTTAAAAAAATAATAAATAAAAAACTATTCTTTAATAATGAGACCTACTTTTTACAAAAAAAAAAAAAAAAACCTTGTATAGGGCTTGTCTGTAATTTGGAACTTCTATCTAGCTAGCATTACTATATCTATTCTATTATAAGAAATGGTTATCTAACTGCTACAGTAACTTTTATTGTTTTCCCGTTAACTTTTCTTGTTTTTTCGTTAAATTTTATTTTCCCGTTAATTTGCTACCTATTTTTTGCCTTAATTATTTTATTTGCAATAGATCAAGGTTGTTTGTTGTATTGGGAGAAGAGAAAGATGGATGCATACACATGGTTAAAGTTGAGAAAAATATCTCTTCAATTGAAGCCTTTTCTATTTGATGGCCAATGGGTAATAAAAAATAAAAAATAAAAATATCTAGGGATCTCATGAACACATTCTTGTGTATGCTGGGTCTACATGCTTTGTGAACAGACAAGTTTTTCTTTTTAATCACCATTTTATTTAATTAAATATGCTACTACTCTTTCAAAATTCTAATTTTTAGATGAAGGCATTTGCTAGGTAATTAGGTTGTAGGTGTACTATATGCATTTTTTTCTTTCAAAACTAATCAACGTGCATGTTGAATGCATGATGCAGAAAAGAGGTAGGCAATAAAATGGAAAAGGGTGAAAGCTGACCCACTCTCTCTATACTACTCATCAATAATACTCATGCAACTAACAATAATTTATCTCATAATTAAGCAAACACTTCCACTAATTAAAGAATTAATTTGAATAAACACTTCCACTAATCACAATTTTTATGTCCGTAATGTGGTGTACAGTTGTGATCACTTAAAAATATATTAGCTTGGAAAAATTGAAATAATTTGATAAGTAAGAAATAATATATAGTCTATTCAATTTTTAATCAAATGGAAAAGTTAAAATATGAATAATATTTTTGAGATGAAAAGTTATTTGATTTATTGAAGTTGACTAGACTAGCTTATATATGCGACAAATTTTGTCAAAAACTTCGTGAAATATTATTATTTTTATTGGGTTTCAAGGTTTTGTGATTTCTCCATAAATTCATACACATAATGTCAGAATTGATTAGTTTTGGCATTCAATAGAAATCAATATGTAATTCATGTAGGTGCATGACACCCATTCATGATGTGTACATGATCAACATATCTAAATCACAAATGTTGTTAATACGTAGATGAAACTTTTTATCCCCCCATGTTTTTTATCTTCCACATGGAGTAAAAAATGGAGAGAAACTGAGATAAATGTGGAAAACATTCAACTGGACATACCTGCTCTATCCTTAAACTTGAAAATAAGTATTCACAAAAATGATTCCACTCAACCACTACACCAAGATGCTAAAATTTCACAAAATCATAAAAATAGAGTGTTAATCATTAGAAGCTTTAGAAGATTTTGTTTATGGATTTGATTATCTGTGATTTTTATTCCTTAAATATATATTTATTATTATTTTCTCAATTGAAAATTACCTTTTCGTTTATAATTTACTATCATTTTAATCAAGCTTAAATATATAACTAATTCTCACAATAATAGAAATTTAAGAGCTTATTGGTCAATCTTGATTTTAAATGATTGACCCAAAAAGTATGGACACCATTTATGTACCATAGTCACCAATGCCAAAAGATCCTTTTCATAGGTAGACAATAATTAACTTCTACCTTTGAGTGCCTTACTGAAAAAAGCAATTGGCCTTCCTTCCTGCATAAGAACAACTCCTAATCTGGTACCCCTTGCATCACATTCAACTATAAATGGCTTGTTGAAATCAGGTAATCTTAATACTGGTGGTTGTGTTACTACTTGCTTCAACTCATCAAATGCCACTTGTGTTGAGTTACACCATTCAAAAGCATTCTTTTTCAGTAAAGCTATTAGGGTTGCTGGAATTAACCCACACCCCTTAATAAATTTTTTGTAGTAGCCAGTGAGCCCAAGAAACCCCTCAATGACTTCAATGAACTTGGCAATGGCCACTCAATCATAGCAACTATCTTCCTTGGATTAGCTCTCACACCAGACCCAAAAATTAAATGACCCAAGTACTCCACCTCAACTACTTAAAACTTACACTTGGACATCTTAGCAAATAACTGATGCTGCTTCAATGTTTCCAACACCACCTTCCAATGCCCCAAGTGCTTATAAATTGATTTGCTATAAACCAATATATCATTGAAAAAAACTAATATAAACTTTCTAAGGAATGGTTTAAAACTTCATTCATGAGGTCTCGAAAATTTGCTGATGCATTAGCGTGCCCAAAAGGCATCACTAAGAATTCATGGTGACCCTCATGGGTCCTAAATACAGTCTTTGGTATATCTTCCTCTCTCACTCTGATCTGGTGGTGCCCAGATCTGAGATCCCGCTTTGAAAAATTGTTGTCCCAAAAATTTCATCAATCAACTTATCAATGACAGGTATTGGAAACTTGCCATTAATGGTTTCTTGATTCAAAGCCCTATAGTCTACACGTATCCTCTAGCTGCCATAAGCTTTTATCAACAAAAATATAGGTGATGAAAATGGAGTTTGTGATGGCTTTAATACACTAGACTTAAGCAAGTCTTGAACAATCTTCTATATATCAGTTTTCTAATAAAAATGATATTGTAAGGCCTCACTGAGATATGCTAAGTATCATTCTTCAAGTTGGATTGATGATCATAAGCTCTGGGAGGTGGTAACCCATTGTTCCTAAAAAACCAGTCGATACTCCTCTAATAATTCAACCACTTCTTTATGTAACACATTCTTTTCTTTAGAGTTCTCTGTTAACTTCAATTGCAAAAACCATCCTTATTTTCTAACTGACGAGGCTTCAAAATTTGAAAGGCATCTTCTAAGGAAGTGTCACCCACAAAAAGGCCTTGCAATTCCATCTACACACCGTTAAACAAAAACTGCATAGTGATCATTTGCATGAAATCCCACACAATAGGTCCAAGTGTCCTTAACCATTGTACTACCAACACTACATCACAACCTCCCAATGGTAATAAATGGAAAGACACATTAAACATGTTGCCTTAAGGTAAGACACATTCTATATTTTCACTACAAAATCTTCACATCTTCCTTTACTTGTTAACTTCTCCCCATTGGCTACCTCAACCTACAATTAGGCCCTTCCAAAACTTTCAGCTTAGCCAATTTAGCAACTTGGGGATCTAAGAAGTTGTGTGTACTGCCTAAGTCAACCAATATTACCACTAACTGAACACCAATAACTCCCACTAACCTCATGGTATTAGAACTAGGGATCCTGAAATAGCATGAATCAAAATTTCCAGATTTTCCATTAATTCTCCAGCCTTTGTCACACCAGACTGTCCAACACCTTCTTTTTCCCTCTCAACATCTTCATCGCTCCCTTCACCACCTTTCACTTGTAATAGGTAAATCTTTGGAGTTTTGCACACATGAGAGGGGTTCTACTTTTCTTCATAGTGGTAACACAACCCCATTCTTCCTTTTCTCATCCATATGAGCAAAAGACACTTTTCTGGTTTAGAAATTAATTTTTTGGTTATACCTTCCAATTGCTTCCCCAACCACTTGATTGTTACTCTCAAGAACCCCTACTACTCCCTTTAGGGCCTTCTTCGTGCTCCACACATATTCCTCTTGTATCGTTGCTAATCCAAAAGTAGCAGACAAACTTACTGGATTAAGCATACAAATAGACAACCTAATCTCATCCTTTAGGCTACTCAAAAAGCAACTGAGTTTGTGCTTCTCAAAAAGTCCCTTCAAACTAAGCTTTGTAAACTACAACTGTAGTGGTTTGCTTAAGCTTAGTCAAGGTTTCCATAGGGTTATCATAAGTGTTGGCTCAAATCTTATTAACAAGGCTCCAATAAAAGTTTTCCACCCATCAAACTGGCCATTATTAACAGCATCTTGATACCAAATTAAAGCTTCTAATTCTATGTGGTAAGAGGCCATTAATAACCTCTGGACAAGTGAAGTAAGATGATAGTCGAAATATTTGTTGGCCTTAAAGATCCATCGAAATGAGGGAACTCAAGCCTAACAACCCTAGGCAAGAAAATTTTGTCTTCTTGAACCACTACTCTTGGTTGTTGAAGTTTTCCTAATGCATATGAACACGCTAACTCTCAATCGATCTGTCACTTACTCTATCCTATTAGATATGATATGGATAGACTGTTGATGATCATCCAGTTGTCGTTGCATCACCTTCTGTTGCTTCTAATTCATCTCCTGGTGAGCCTTCAAAGTGTTGTTCCTTGTGCCTTCGGCCATGCTCAATCGAATTGAAGGATTGTCCCTCTCTGATACCAATTGTTATGGGTATTCTACAATTGTAATAGCATTCAAGAACAAGAACAAAAATAATGAATCTTGAAATTGAGTTTAATTAGAGGAAAAATCAACACCTCCAAGAATTACAAGTTCATACAAGTCTTTAGGTAAAACTCCACTTCCTGTGATTCCCCTTTTTATACAGCAATGGTTGAATTAAACTCCTCATTTCACTAAAACCCCCAAAACTCCCTGTTTCCTCACCCCTCTTATTCCCCCACGTAAACACAATGCACTGTATTATTAATCACTACACAACATTTCCATATACAAAACGTACTGTACCACTAATCACTACACATCTTTATACTAATTAACACTGCACCTCGTTTCACCTATGCTCTTCTCCCCTTCAAATATTTTTTCTCAACTACTTTAACTACCACACATGACAGTGGCATTATAGTTAATGGTTGATAATTTCATATAGCTTCAAAACTTCTAAAAGAAATCATAAAGATGACTTGATCCAGCCGTTTGAATACTATTGAATCATTTGCATCAAGTTTAAACTTGATGAGCTCTAATACCACATTCTTCAAAAGTTATCTTTAATTGCTTACTCAGTACTTCCTAACCTAAAATAAAAGATAAGGTGAAAAAGGATCCCCTTATTTGACTCAATTTTCCAATATTATGTAAATCCAAAAGCATTTAAAACATTAAGGCCTCGTTTGGATGTTGAGATGACATGATAAATTTTTTAATAGTTTATGAATAGTAGTGAAATGATTTGAGCTAAGATATTTTATGGAATTTTGGAAAAAGAGATAGAAAATGTTGAATAAAAATATTAGAAAGTTAAAATATTTATAAAATATAATTTTTGTTTTGAGATTAGAAAAAGTTTAATTATTTTTTACGTTTTGTTTGGAAGTTTGAGAAAGCTATAATGATTAGATAATGATTAGATGAAAAGTTGAATATTTTAAATTGAAAAGTGTTTGTGTTTGTGATGTTTGGATATTGAGATGAGACTATCTTGCAATTCAAACGAGGCCTAAGTGAGAATTTCCACCCTACTCTCGTATGCCAGAACTTGTTAAGAATAATCCATATGCGTTTGTGATAATTTAAAATCAAATTCATCTGATAAGTTCAAACTAAATCATACTCGAGAAGATAATACTTAGATTGGTTAGATCGAGTTCTAGTGTATTTTTAATTTCAAGTACTGATGTTATTGTTTGGTTTCAATTCATAGGTTTCTATTAGAACTTTGCAACTATTTTTCTATTAATAACGTAGCCTGCAAACTGGTTGTAACTTGTAAGTGTGACAGAATTTACCTTGATATGGCATTCAGATTAGCCCATTGACTTACGTTATTATTCATATATAGAAGATAAGACCTCTACATCTCACGTCTCTACTCTTATCCTCGCCTACCCCCATCCTTGCACCAAGCACCTTCCCAGCGTCTATCTCGCACTCTCAAATTTATCACCATCAAATCAACCAAAGATGAGTATCTCCACTGGAAGGAACATGTTATTCTGTATCTCATGGGACAATATCTCTTTGGCTTCCAGGATGGCTCTCATCCCTACCCTAGCTCCACCATCGATTAGTACTTCTCCCAACCAATTCACAAATTACTTCCATAAATTCACATGCCTAGTCGATACCTTGAAATCAAAGAATTTCTATCAATTTATTTGAATGGAGAAACACTTAGCAATTATCGATCAATCATTAACCTTTAAACGATTTTGAACTTTATCTCCTTCCTTCTTGATGGTCTTGGCCCTAAATATGATTCCTTTGTCACCTCTGTCACGAGTGTCGATCCCATAACACTTGATGACCTTTACGCGGGGCACATGCTTGCCCATTAACTTTGACTAGAGCATCATTAATATCAGTCTTCTATCGACCTTTCTATACATGGACCTAATATTGCATTGTGTAACCGATACTGAGTGTGGTGGTCGATATGGTGACTTTCTTGGTTCTGGTGGTCATGGATATAAATCTCCTTCAAATCGTTCTTCTTGTGATTGTGGTAGTAGTCATGGCCCATCCGGCGCTGGCACTTCTGGCCCACATCTCGTTTTTCAAGCGTGCAACAAGGTTGGTCACATAGTTGGCCTCCCCCTACCAGCAGTGTGATGACTCATATCATAGTATTGATTGCTTGTCTTTAGTGCAGGAGTATTGTTATGGTTCCTCATAGCCATTTGATTTAAATCATCTCACTCTTGATTTAGCCAACCTCAATTTTAAATTTGAAGAATATGGTAGCTCTAATCACATTTGATTTGTAACGACAATGGTAATTTGTCTATTAAACACCATGGGACTTCTCATCTTTCTGCTCATTTTTCTTTCCTTTTACATAATGTCCTTTGCATCCCACATATTACTAAAAAATTAAATTTCTGTCCAAAAATTTATTGTAGCCACTAACGCCTCTTTGAATTTCACCCAATTTTTTTTTTTTGGAAGGATTGACAAAGTCTTAATCTTCATCATGTCCAGCGTTTTTGACTTTAAAAATCAACTTCCATTTCACATTAATGTAATCATGCTTCCGCACCACAAAAATTAAGTTACACTAGTAGTGTTTGGGGACCCTGATCACCTAGCTATTACTTCAAAAAATGGTTTTCGTTATTATGTTACATTTTTGGATTTGTATAGTCAATATACTACTTGGTTTTATCCTATTACTTGCAAAAGTGATGTAATTACTATCTCAACAAATTTCAACCCTATATAGGTTGAATGATTTTTCAATTGCCCATGATCACAGATATTAATTGCCTTGATCCTTATGGGCATGATCATGGGCAATTGAAGTAAGTTCTTCAGTTATCTTTGAGGGAGTTTCTTTAAGACCATAGTAGAGTTATGTAATTTCAGCTAGGCAAATTACATTTGTATATATGACATCCATTGCATTTGTAGATTCATACATGACTTGTACAATGCATCAAGAGGGGAATATATATATATATGTGAGAAATTATTTATACAAGCCTAAAATAGACAAGCCACATGTAAGCCTTTGTAAAAAAGTGGACTGCACCTTTGAAAAGTGTTAAAAAAATAATAAATAAAAAACTATTCTTTAATAATGAGACCTACTTTTTACAAAAAAAAAAAAAAAAACCTTGTATAGGGCTTGTCTGTAATTTGGAACTTCTATCTAGCTAGCATTACTATATCTATTCTATTATAAGAAATGGTTATCTAACTGCTACAGTAACTTTTATTGTTTTCCCGTTAACTTTTCTTGTTTTTTCGTTAATTTTATTTTCCCGTTAATTGCTACCTATTTTTGTGCCTTAATTATTTTATTTGCAATAGATCAAGGTTGTTTGTTGTATTGGGAGAAGAGAAAGATGGATGCATACACATGGTTAAAGTTGAGAAAAATATCTCTTCAATTGAAGCCTTTTCTATTTGATGGCCAATGGGTAATAAAAAATAAAAAATAAAAATATCTAGGGATCTCATGAACACATTCTTGTGTATGCTGGGTCTACATGCTTTGTGAACAGACAAGTTTTTCTTTTTAATCACCATTTTATTTAATTAAATATGCTACTACTCTTTCAAAATTCTAATTTTTAGATGAAGGCATTTGCTAGGTAATTAGGTTGTAGGTGTACTATATGCATTTTTTTCTTTCAAAACTAATCAACGTGCATGTTGAATGCATGATGCAGAAAAGAGGTAGGCAATAAAATGGAAAAGGGTGAAAACTGACCCACTATCTCTATACTACTCATCAATAATACTCATGCAACTAACAATAATTTATCTCATAATTAAGCAAACACTTCCACTAATTAAAGAATTAATTTGAATAAACACTTCCACTAATCACAATTTTTATGTCCGTAATGTGGTGTACAGTTGTGATCACTTAAAAATATATTAGCTTGGAAAAATTGAAATAATTTGATAAGTAAGAAATAATATATAGTCTATTCAATTTTTAATCAAATGGAAAAGTTAAAATATGAATAATATTTTTGAGATGAAAAGTTATTTGATTTATTGAAGTTGACTAGACTAGCTTATATATGCGACAAATTTTGTCAAAAACTTCGTGAAATATTATTATTTTTATTGGGTTTCAAGGTTTTGTGATTTCTCCATAAATTCATACACATAATGTCAGAATTGATTAGTTTTGGCATTCAATAGAAATCAATATGTAATTCATGTAGGTGCATGACACCCATTCATGATGTGTACATGATCAACATATCTAAATCACAAATGTTGTTAATACGTAGATGAAACTTTTTATCCCCCCATGTTTTTTATCTTCCACATGGAGTAAAAAATGGAGAGAAACTGAGATAAATGTGGAAAACATTCAACTGGACATACCTGCTCTATCCTTAAACTTGAAAATAAGTATTCACAAAAATGATTCCACTCAACCACTACACCAAGATGCTAAAATTTCACAAAATCATAAAAATAGAGTGTTAATCATTAGAAGCTTTAGAAGATTTTGTTTATGGATTTGATTATCTGTGATTTTTGTTCCTTAAATATATATTTATTATTATTTTCTCAATTGAAAATTACCTTTTCGTTTATAATTTACTATCATTTTAATCAAGCTTAAATATATAACTAATTCTCACAATTGTTTAATTTCTGTATTATTATTTAATTCCATAATGGGTACAACTTTGAATACAATTTATTCGTACTAACATATATATTATATGTCTCTCACAACACTTTTTATTTATAGAGGTTGGTTTTCTAAGTCTTAATTTGTAGACGTAATAATTAAGAGAAGTTTATTTGCTTTTGATTTTAAAGTTATGGGTATCTCTCTTTTATATATTTTGTTCAGAAATAACAAAAAAAGGATGGGGGATAATTTGATCTCACTGTCCATAATTTGTATTGATTTACTATGTTTTGAATTTTTTGCATTTATATTCTTTACTTTTCTATTGATTATACACTAACATTAAATTCATATCATGTTGGAGTATTTGTCATATTTGGAGAATATTGCAACATAGACTTCACAAAAAGGTGATTCAATTTCATGCATTAATTAATTTTTTGTAAAAAATCATATTATTTTTATTAAAAATCTTATCTCACCCAACTAGGCAAACGTGCTTTGCACATTACACTGACCCAGTATATATATATATATATAAGTTACAAATGGATCAATGAAGTACTAATTAACTTTTTTAATTTGGCAAGACTATATATAATATTATGCTTGACGAGTTTCTTAGCGTAGCTATCATTCGATCTATATATATAATGGGTTCTTTGGGTCTACCATCAGAAAGGGAAAATATGGCATATTTACAATGTAGAAACAACTTTCACATTTTAAGTCAGTCTCTTCGCTATTTCGTTATCTGGGTGACTCCTTTATTGCTTTATTCTATTCTAGATTCGAGCTTTTTTCTTCAGTACTATAGAATAGATATGTGTTTATCCCCCGAGAGAGAGAGAGAGAGAGAGAGAGAGAGAGAGAGGTTTATGGATTTGATTATCTGTGATTTTTGTTCCTTAAATATATATTTATTATTATTTTCTCAATTGAAAATTACCTTTTCGTTTATAATTTACTATCATTTTAATCAAGCTTAAATATATAACTAATTCTCACAATTGTTTAATTTCTGTATTATTATTTAATTCCATAATGGGTACAACTTTGAATACAATTTATTCGTACTAACATATATATTATATGTCTCTCACAACACTTTTTATTTATAGAGGTTGGTTTTCTAAGTCTTAATTTGTAGACGTAATAATTAAGAGAAGTTTATTTGCTTTTGATTTTAAAGTTAGTGGGTATCTCTCTTTTATATATTTTGTTCAGAAATAACAAAAAAAGGATGGGGGATAATTTGATCTCACTGTCCATAATTTGTATTGATTTACTATGTTTTGAATTTTTTGCATTTATATTCTTTACTTTTCTATTGATTATACACTAACATTAAATTCATATCATGTTGGAGTATTTGTCATATTTGGAGAATATTGCAACATAGACTTCACAAAAAGGTGATTCAATTTCATGCATTAATTAATTTTTTGTAAAAAATCATATTATTTTTATTAAAAATCTTATCTCACCCAACTAGGCAAACGTGCTTTGCACATTACACTGACCCAGTATATATATATATATATAAGTTACAAATGGATCAATGAAGTACTAATTAACTTTTTTAATTTGGCAAGACTATATATAATATTATGCTTGACGAGTTTCTTAGCGTAGCTATCATTCGATCTATATATATAATGGGTTCTTTGGGTCTACCATCAGAAAGGGAAAATATGGCATATTTACAATGTAGAAACAACTTTCACATTTTAAGTCAGTCTCTTCGCTATTTCGTTATCTGGGTGACTCCTTTATTGCTTTATTCTATTCTAGATTCGAGCTTTTTTCTTCAGTACTATAGAATAGATATGTGTTTATCCCCCGAGAGAGAGAGAGAGAGAGAGAGAGAGAGAGAGAGAGAGAGAGTAACGTGCATGCATGAGAAAAGCTAAAAAACATTGGGGCAAGGACAGCTTCATCGTAGTTTCTAAAGGGAATAAAGATTATGAGAACACTGGACAAGAATAAACTTTATGGTTTGAAATGACAAACATCTCCTACCTCGATGGAAATTGGTTAATTTCTGATCTCGTCATCTATAATATCATATATATTTACTGTCCATGAATTGCTCGATCGTCACGATATAACTATTTATCATAAATTGCCCTTAAATCGTTACCAAAGTAATGGATATGATCGATCCTATTTTTTGATAAAAGCGTAGTGCATTCATTAATAACGTAGTACGTATTAATGAAGTGTACGTTATATGTAGTTTACGTATATCATATGAATGCATTCTTGAGAGCCCAAACAATGTAGTGTACGTATATCATATGAATGCATTCTTGAGAGCCCAAACATTGTGGTACTGCATGTATAGATGCTTGGAGTATAAGTAAACTGCTAAAACGAAAAAATAAAAAAACAAAACCAAAAAGGATCCTCTATATACAAGCTAGCTGTAGTACTGATGGTTCGGGGGTGGTCTCTTTCCACGTGCATTAGAAAAAAATTGAAGGAATGACATGTCTAACTCAACCTAAAAAGGTGATATTCATGTTTGTCAACTTTTGTTTGATTTAATTGGATGCTTTTGAAGGCGCTATATATATATATATATATAGTATCGTGTTAATTATATAATAGGTGATATATACAATAAAAGGAGTTTCCTCCTGGTGTACAGTGCAGATTTGGTCCCACAAAAAACTTGCAGGAAGAATTATTGTAGTGCAATAAGGAATATCACAACATGGCCGTAGCCAGCTTTTCTGGATTATTCTTCCACAAGCTAGGGCTCATCTCAGCTGCTTTTCGACCAAATAGAAGCCCACCTTCACAGCTTCTTCTTGCAACTTACTTAGAAGCTAGCTTTATATATATTGCATGCATGTGGCCGTCAGTCATGAAATTCTATAATTATGGTGGCCGGTCTAATTAGTCACATACAGTTGTGGCGCTGGGTGGCAGTAGTTCTGCCTCGGATATTGCAGAAGATGATCTGGCCTATATACATGGTTATATCCCGGTCCTCCTCTGTCACTATTCTTCATATGTTGTTTTGCGATTGGTAAAATAAGATGGTCTATTTATAGATCAGCCTAGTTATCGGCAAAGTAATATATCTTCCAAGTGGAAGCTGAAGCAGTTTGGTAGATTTGGTGTGTTGGGTTGTATTTTGAGCCTGGTTTGTGAGCAAAAATCGAGAAACAAATAGTTGGTTCGACTATCACTCGACCTAGTACTCAAGCAAAGCTCAATCCATAAGTTCGCTAGAGTTTCGCACAACAATGGACTCAAGTGAGACACAAATCCTAGTGTTTACTCGAGCTACACTCAACACATCGCTCGAGTCAATATAGATTTGTTATTCACTTGAGGTACGCTCGACACGCCATTTACTATAAATATGTAATATTTGACTTATTGTGTATGATTTTTAGCATATTTTTCAGATAAAACAATAGTCAAGTGAGTGCATATTGTGTGAAAGAGTAAAAGCCCTAGAGAGTGAGTTGAGATTGTATGATTGTAATCTCCTCTGGTTGATAATATTTCTACAGTTCTGTGAGCGTAGGCAAGTTATTGAACCACAGAAATTGTGTATTGTATTTGCTTGATTGTGTACTTGTTTACTTTGGTTGCTATTGTTGGTGTTTGTTTTGCACAACATCGTGTACGTGCATGTTTTGCATGGCCCCGGGACATTGGCAACTTCTTTCCTGCAGACAAACAACCACTACAAGAAAAATGGACTTTTGCGACCAATTAATAGCAACGAAAAAGACTATTAGCAACTAATTTGTTGCTATTAATTAGTCGCGAAAGCCCGTTTTTCTTGTAGTAAACATTCGGCAGAATTGATTAAGCAACATAAGACTTGGCAAGAGCATATATATAGCGAGTTAGGTAATTTATTTCAATCTGTTTTAAATTAGTTGGGTGATCATAAGGGGATTTTGCTTGAGAAAGCTAGCAATATTATCAGTAGGAATTGCAGGATTAATGGCCCCTTTTGAACCAGAGAGAATACCCATTAATTTACTTGCAATATAATATGAAAAATGTAGAGAGACCAACAAGGGAATCGGTGACACCCCAATGGTGGCTAAAAATGGATAATACTACATCGATGTTGAAATAAAGTAAAATTTTAATTTCAGAAAGTAAGTTCTAATATTAAAGAAACTGATAACAATAAGGTTGGATAAGGAATGATATTATATATATAGGTTTTCTTAATTCCCCTAACGTACACACAAAATTTGTTCTTTTTCTCTTTAGTTTTTGGCAGAATAAGATTCACTTATCAATTTGGGGAAAGGCCCTTGGCAGAAAGAGATAATATATATGGGCTCAAAGACTCGTGAGCCAGGGTTAGATGAAAAGTACAATGGGAGCCCAGCCTCATACCAACCAGTGCTGTTCTGTTCCAGAACGGAACTGTTCTTGAAATCTCATGTCCAGAGAAATTCTTAATACAAAATTGAACCCGAGACTCCTGAATTTACAAATCATTTCAAGCCCACCTTTAGACCACTAGGCCATATCCTAAAGGACTGTTCTTTTCCATGACTAAAATTCAGATAAGCTTTGTTTGAATAAGATTGATGGGATTCCAAGTTCCCGGTAACACGCTATCAGGTTCATATCTAGATAGGGAATTTGCTCAACTTTGTGGCCTTCCTGAGGTCAACATTAGCTGTGAAAGCAACCGATTCCGAGTTCTGAGCAGAACACCAATTCAAAGCCAACAATAATTTATTTGATATTACGAAGAAAATTGTTCCATCGGTACAAACCATGGAGGTATTTGAGGCTTTGAGCAAAAAGATTGGGGAAATTAACGAAAATTAGACAGATAAAAGGATTTTATATACCAAGCGGAACTGCAGGTCGTCTCACCCGTCAGTACCGTGTCGTACATAGTCTTGAAAACTCTCGGCTCTCTGATCTCTCTCTCTCAAACAAAAAGCTACTGCAGAGTCATGCTTCATCCATCAATACTGCGTTATACAGTCTTGAAGAACTCTAGCCCTTTTTCTGTCCCCTCTCTTAAACACAAAACTACCGCTGCAGTGGCAAATGGATAAAAATCCTGAACTGTACTTACAGTTACATCCATAATGCTCTTCTGCAAAAGTAACCAAATACTTGGATATCTGTGATGTGAGGCTCAGCAAGCCCGTGCCTCTGGCACGGGTAACCGCCTAGGTTCTGGTCCACAACCACCGGAGACTTTCAAGTATGCAAAAAGACAAGATAACCTTGCTATCATTGGCCGAGCCTTCAAAACTTTGGGGACAATTTCCAGCTGCTTACCAGCATCACCATCATAATTGCCATGATATCCTTCGAGATCAGCTTTTGTTATCAGAACTGCATCCCCTGGAGGAGAGCATAACATTGTAGATGTTTGGAGTTTGCTGTAGTCTTGAACAGCCTGTTTTTTTTTTAATGTCATTGACATTCCAGCAACACGCAAAAATGTTAAGCCAAGAATTTGCTACGGATGAGAAAATAAATAGCAAAAATGGTTCTTCCAACATGCAGACAATAAGGTATCTATTTTGTACACACCATACATATACAATTTGTAAACATGTTAACTGAAGAATTAAAGAACATGATAAAAGGTATAGCTGTTGTGTCAAGGGTTCAAATGGATATGGTAGTTTTATTACATGTTATATTAACTATAAAAAGACTTAAATAACATGATAAGAGATATAGGTGTTGTGTGATATGTAACTTATGCCAAATCAGCACCAAAACAAAGAAAACAGAAAATCAAGTATTTATATAAAAATAAATAAATAAAAAAGGTGGCCGTATCTAAGTAATCAAATAATATACTAAAATTATCATCATAAAGAAAATCAAAAATCTTTTTTTAAAAGGTAAAAGGGATTCAAAATCTTGAAGAGGTCATGCCCAAAACTAAAAATCTTGAAGGGATTATGGGTTAATAATGGGGGCCAAAACTGTAGATCATGCATCACTTAGTTGTGGGTTAAAAAAGCCAGGGCCCCTCCCTGCCCACCACTGTTTGCAATACCTTCATGGCTACCATAGTTCTTCCTTGGGATAAAAAAGAAGAAACGGAAGGGAACTGGGCACTGGAAATTTCCCAAAGAAATGGATAATGTTTCTGCACAAGAAAATCACAAAAAAGGGTAGGAGTGGGCAACCGGAGGTGGCCTCCCTACCTAGGGGTGACTTAGTAGCACCCTATCCATTGGGAACCGAACACGAGGGGCCCAAGGAAGCTGCAAGCACTCCCTCAACTCGGGTTTGAGCCATAACCTAGAAACAAGAAAATTCCTTAGACAACGTCATTACTTACCTTCCACTGTGAGGGGGCGAGCAGAACCCGAGGTCTTCTAGACCGCACATATTCCAGGGCATCAATAGGTGTCATACGCTTATACCTCACCTTCAAAAAAAAAAATCAATCAGCTCTATCATATCCCTATGGTCCAAAATGAATATCTAAATGATAAGTAGAGCTATCCAACAGGCACACTTTCAAAACTATATCATCATACATATTATGCAGGGAATTGAATACATTACCAAATAGCAGAGAACAATAGTTGTACTTCTTCCTCGCCCAGCTTTACAGTGAACATAAGTAGTTCTTCCACAAGATGCATTCTCTGCATCCAAAAAGGAACCGCAAAATTAAATTAAATCTTATCGACACAGCACAGAACCAAGGAATCACGACAGTAGCAGAAAGCTAAATTCACTCACCTTGAATGAACTCCACAGCTCGGTTGATATCCACAAATGAGGGAGCAAAGAGGTAATCTCTGGTGGGAATTACCAGGTGGTCAATCTCATGTTCCTGAAAAACAGCATAAATTAAAAAGAACAGGGAAATCTTTAGCAGTGAAATAGAAGCTCTAAAGTAAAACAGTCCTCAACTTTATGTGTTGACAAATCCACCACACTTTCGGCAACCATAAATCAACTAATAATTTTAAGTCCCAAACCAAATAGACCCCAGGGATAATACAAACTCTAGATGAATAAGAAAAATGTTGAAATTATTTATTGAAAGAGTCTACTTATATTACATTGGTGATTTATATGAAAAGATCCAATTACAAAAGCCTGAAAGTGAACGCATCAATATATCTGAAACCAAAAGCAAACAAGAAACAAAACATGTGAATGGTATAGAGGAATCACACACATGATACAAGGTAGTCGAAACCAAAGTTTCATAAGGTTCATTCAGAGTGATAACGCCACCAACACCAAGCTGCTTCAACCGTGGAACATCTTTTGGGAATGGAACTGCACCCAGCAGCAGAAACTGAAAAACAATAATCACATGAGCTAAATAAACACCGCCAATTGAAAATACATTTTCAACTCAATATAGAAAACCAACTAAGTACATCCAAGACAACTCCAATACATAGCCTATACGAACTTCAATACTAGCTTCATTTTAATGACGCGGAACCTCACTAAGTTAAAACGCAAGAGTAACCTTTCAGTTACCAACTTGTGCATACCAACCTTTTGGGAGAAAAATAACTTAACAAAATAACTTGATACCCAATACATTCTCTTTTCTCGGAACCTGATACCCAATACATTAGACTGGGTATCATTTTCATTACCAAATTTGACTTGGCATATGCAACCCATTTATTTTGTCTTGGACTCCGCTTGTAAGCAGAATCTTGTTTGGTCAGACCCCAAACGATCAAAACTTAATTTGAGAGTATAGACCCCGTTAAAGATTGCAGAGAAAGCAAGATGAGGTAATTGGAAAACAAAACAAGAACGGCGGATGGAATTCTGCTTTTCGTTTGCTTATATATTAAAAAGAATGAAACAGAGATCAAGGTCAACTGATCCTAATCCAGAAAACCCTGCCACTCCAAAGAACCAACCCTAATAACTTTTTATTTGTTGCACTGTCACAGCATACGAAGAAAAAGCACTAAGTATCATAAAATGAAAAGTAATAAAAAATTGATCAACTTGTCGAAGAGAAAGAGACTAATATTCATAACCCCTAATTTCTTTGCATCTCTTAAGCCTTCTCAGCAGCCAAAACAGTAAAAACGCAAACCAATCATTAAAATGGAAATCATCTGATTAAAAACAAGAACAAAAAGATTAACCAGAAAGACCTGATCAACTTCGTCCCACCATCTGAACTCAGCCTCGATCTTGTTCCGGAGCACATTATACAAAAGGGTCGGGTAAAATAGGATCCGAGCCCCTGCTCCGACGAGCGCTCTCTTCGCGTCAACTCTCACTATCTGACTCCCGGAAAAGCTGTCGTCCCGAACATTCTCCAAGTCGTCCAATTCCTCGATCTTCATCGCAAAGACGAGGCGAAAAAAATAAAAATAAAAACTAACAACAAATCCGATCAAAACCCCAAGTTCCACAGATTGCACCCAAATCGAAGAAAGAAAGCGGATTAAAGATCGCACACTTGAGAACAAAGACGGCTATGGATTAAATTAGGAAAGGGGCGGGACTGGAAGTAGCTACCAAATTGGGCGACGAGTCGATCGGAAGGGGGGGGAGAAGAATTCTTTGGAGGTACGAATTCGTTAAGTACGAGATAATTCTAGCAGGAGAGAGTTTGGAGAGTAGAGGTGGGAAGAGAAAAGAAGAAGAGAGAGAGAGCGAGAGATGCGAGGGAATCGGACATAGCAAGGCGAATATAATTTTTGGGAAACTGAATGGTCCGAAGCTTGAATGGAGGGATCACTGTCCACGTGCCCTTTTGGAACGAAAAATTTGAGTCAAAAAATAATAGATCACTATGCCACGGTAGCAATTTTACGTGGTCCCGAGTCTTTGTGAAAGGGTTGTTTAGAGATAAAGACGATACTCATCTTATTTTAAAAAAAGTTTACCTCTTTTTTTTTTTAAATATAAATATGTTTTAATTTTCAAATATTTTTAATTTTTTCATCTTATCTTTTCATAATTATTATTTTTTAAAATTTTAAATAAAATATAAAAAATAATTCAATTTTCTTAAATTCAAAATAAAAATCATATTAAAAATTATATTCTATTAATATTTTTATTTTATAATAATTTTATTTATTTTTTATCTCACATTTTTTAAAATCTAATAAAATATACTTATTCAAATTATTTCATTACTATTTATCTATTTTTGATCTCGTCTTATTCTTTAAATATATTTAAATGTGAGAGTTTTGAATAGAAAATAGATAGACATTTTAAGGAAATTTAATAACACACTTCTTAAAAAAATTAAAATTTATTATTAAAAAATAATTTTTTATTTAAATTTTAAATTTATCATATTTTTTAAATTAATACACGAAAATTTATATACTTTAAAATTATAAATATCATATCTTTTAATAGTATTTATCTCTATCCCACTAGTATTTATCACTATCCCACGCATTAAGTAAGCTATCTGTATAAATTAGCATTAAATGTCATCGGGCCCTTTATTTTTTATCTGGCGCCTCTCTCTCTCTCCTTTTTGAAGACATTAAATTAGACGTAAAAAAGAAAACCTTTAATTTGGGCAATACATGGGATATTTTTTCCATTTTAAATTAAAAAATACTTAAAATGTACAACCTTAATTAGTGTGACCAGAAATGTTAAGATTTCCTATGAAGAGCATTTTGAATATGGAGAAGGAATATAAAATTACTATTAA
The DNA here is from genome assembly GCA_011037825.1 of Carya cathayensis. Lineage (NCBI taxonomy): Eukaryota > Viridiplantae > Streptophyta > Magnoliopsida > Fagales > Juglandaceae > Carya > Carya cathayensis. The sequence goes on from QGSO01000275.1 coordinate 670,657, forward strand.
AACTATTATATATAAAAAACAATTAAATAATTATAATAACATTTTAAAATTATTAATTTTGCACTAATAAAAGTTTAATATTATTATAAATAAAGAATAGATTGATAATGCTACACCGTTACAATGGGATGCGAGTCAAATGAGATGATAGTACCATAAAAGATTTTATAATCAATTTGATAAATAAAATATTTTCGTTTAATCAAATTCAATAATTCTATTTAAAATCTTTTTATGTCACATGCTATTTACGTGTCATAATTTAATTTAGAGCAGCGCTATAACTATCGAGAGATAATCTCTCGATTAACACAATCTTTTTTTTTCTTTTTCTTTATATACTTTTTAATCACTTTTAATATTTTTTTTAAAAAAAAAATCATAACATCATTTAAAAATGTTTTCTTAGTCATTAAGTAAAAAAGATTTTAAAAAAGTAAAAGTTTTTTATTGAGACACATTATCGGGATGCTTTATCAGAAGATAAAGTATTTTTATTTAATTTAAATGATAAATTTTAAAAGTTGAATCTTACGGATCAAATTATACTATGTAAATAACATATGATGTAAAGGCCTTTTATTATTAATAATAAAAGCTTAACAACATCATTAACAAAAATTCACAATATCATTAACAAACATCATTAACAAATATTCACAACATCAATAAATAAATAAAAAATATTCGAAACACAAATTCGGACTCCTTTCTATAAAAATTTCAGCCACGCAGAAAGTGATGGATATTTACTAAACGTGTGAAGCAAGAAAGAACATCTATTCTCCTGTACTGTTCCCATTGCTTTGCTGACGAGGACAACACAGTTGTTGGTGATTTTACTTTGATTTGCCACCTTTTGACAGCAGGAAAATGATATGTTACCATTATATTACATCTAAATTATAACTAAACATTAAGAAGAATAATTTTAAAAAATCTACATTTTTTTAAATAAAAGTTATATGTGTGTTGAGTACTTGTTGTTCGATCATTTTCGTTGACAACAACCCATTTAAATTCAACCAAGTTATACTCACATTTTACAAAAATATAAAGCAACAACTTGTCGAAAGCTTTTATACAACAGTTGATCTTCTACATGGAAACTGGACTAAAATATACTTTTTAAAAAAATACTTTNCAACAAATCCGATCAAAACCCCAAGTTCCACAGATTGCACCCAAATCGAAGAAAGAAAGCGGATTAAAGATCGCACACTTGAGAACAAAGACGGCTATGGATTAAATTAGGAAAGGGGCGGGACTGGAAGTAGCTACCAAATTGGGCGACGAGTCGATCGGAAGGGGGGGGAGAAGAATTCTTTGGAGGTACGAATTCGTTAAGTACGAGATAATTCTAGCAGGAGAGAGTTTGGAGAGTAGAGGTGGGAAGAGAAAAGAAGAAGAGAGAGAGAGCGAGAGATGCGAGGGAATCGGACATAGCAAGGCGAATATAATTTTTGGGAAACTGAATGGTCCGAAGCTTGAATGGAGGGATCACTGTCCACGTGCCCTTTTGGAACGAAAAATTTGAGTCAAAAAATAATAGATCACTATGCCACGGTAGCAATTTTACGTGGTCCCGAGTCTTTGTGAAAGGGTTGTTTAGAGATAAAGACGATACTCATCTTATTTTAAAAAAAGTTTACCTCTTTTTTTTTTTAAATATAAATATGTTTTAATTTTCAAATATTTTTAATTTTTTCATCTTATCTTTTCATAATTATTATTTTTTAAAATTTTAAATAAAATATAAAAAATAATTCAATTTTCTTAAATTCAAAATAAAAATCATATTAAAAATTATATTCTATTAATATTTTTATTTTATAATAATTTTATTTATTTTTTATCTCCCATTTTTTAAAATCTAATAAAATATACTTATTCAAATTATTTCATTACTATTTATCTATTTTTGATCTCTCTTATTCTTTAAATATATTTAAATGTGAGAGTTTTGAATAGAAAATAGATAGACATTTTAAGGAAATTTAATAACACACTTTTTAAAAAAATTAAAATTTATTATTAAAAAATAATTTTTTATTTAAATTTTAAATTTATCATATTTTTTAAATTAATACACGAAAATTTATATACTTTAAAATTATAAATATCATATCTTTTAATAGTATTTATCTCTATCCCACTAGTATTTATCACTATCCCACGCATTAAGTAAGCTATCTGTATAAATTAGCATTAAATGTCATGGGCCCTTTATTTTTTATCTGGCGCCTCTCTCTCTCTCCTTTTTGAAGACTTAAATTGACGTAAAAAAGAAAACCTTTAATTTGGGCAATACATGGGATATTTTTTCCATTTTAAATTAAAAAATACTTAAAATGTACAACCTTAATTAGTGTGACCAGAAATGTTAAGATTTCCTATGAAGAGCATTTTGAATATGGAGAAGGAATATAAAATTACTATTAAAACTATTATATATAAAAAACAATTAAATAATTATAATAACATTTTAAAATTATTAATTTTGCACTAATAAAAGTTTAATATTATTATAAATAAAGAATAGATTGATAATGCTACACGTTACAATGGGATGCGAGTCAAATGAGATGATAGTACCATAAAAGATTTTATAATCAATTTGATAAATAAAATATTTTCCTTTAAATTTCGTTTAATCAAATTCAATAATTCTATTTAAAATCTTTTTATGTCACATGCTATTTACGTGTCATAATTTAATTTAGAGCAGCGCTATAACTATCGAGAGATAATCTCTCGATTAACACAATCTTTTTTTTTCTTTTTCTTTATATACTTTTTAATCACTTTTAATATTAATTTTTTTTTTTTAAATCATAACATCATTTAAAAATGTTTTCTTAGTCATTAAGTAAAAAAGATTTTAAAAAAGTAAAAGTTTTTATCAAGACACATTATCAAGATGCTTTATCAGAAGATAAAGTATTTCTATTTGATTTAAAAGATAAATTTTAAAAGTTGAATCTTACAGATCAAATTATACTATGTAAATAACATATGATGTAAAGGCCTTTTATTATTAATAATAAAAGCTTAACAACATCATTAACAAAAATTCACAATATCATTAACAAACATCATTAACAAATATTCACAACATCCATAAATAAATAAAAAAATATTCGAAACACAAATTCGGACTCCTTTCTATAAAAATTTCAGCCACGCAGAAGGTGATGGATATTTACTAAACGTGTGAAGCAAGAAAGAACATCTATTCTCCTGTATTGTTCCTATTGCTTTGCTGATGAGGACAACACAGTTGTTGGTGATTTTACTTTGATTTGCCACCTTTTGACAGCAGGAAAATGATATGTTACCATTATATTACATCTAAATTATAACTAAACATTAAGAATAATAGTTTAAAAAAATCTACATTTTTTTAAATAAAAGTTGTATGTGTGTTGAGTACTTGTTGTTTGATCATTTTCGTTGACAAAAACCCATTTGGATTCAACCAAGTTATACCCACATTTTACAAAAATATAAAGCAACAACTTGTCGAAAGCTTTTATACAACAGTTCTTCTACATGGAAACTGGACTAAAATATACTTTTTAAAAAAATATTTTGAGAAATGATACTTGTAATTATAGAATATACAAATATCGTATATTTTTTTTAAAAAAAAAAGTAAGTAAATATAGAATCCATAATAATAAAAAATTAATTAATTATTTAATAGTAGACTCGACCACTTTTTTTCAAAAAGAGTATACGGTGCTTGCATAACTCTGAATGTATCTAACCAGTGGCGAACCTACCCCTCACCAAAGTTTTTAAAAAATTCAAAACATATCCTATATTTTATTTATAATTAATATTAAATATAGCAAATGCCGCCCCCCCCCCCCACCCCCTCAAAAAAAAAAAAAAAATTACACTCCCCCTATGTTCTTTAAAATTTTCTAAAATCTCAATATACTTAGAAATATATTTCTTCAATTTTTATCCTATAGTCCCGAAATTTTATATAATTTTTATATATTATTTATTTTTAAGGATGTAGCCTCACCAAAAATGAATTAAAACTAAGTTTAAGAAAAATAATAAACTTATTAATATGGATCTCCAAGTTTTTTTTGTTATACAATATTAGACTTCTTAATATGGAATCTAAAGTAAAAATATAAGAAAAATCATTTAAAATTGATAATTTACATGAAAAATAGTTAAGAGGTTTTATTCTCTAGACTTCATTGAGTTTAAAAAAAAATTATTTAAGGTTTCAATTATAGCATTATATGCTTAATATAACACGAAAATATCTAGATTTTGCATGAAACTTGATAAACTAGGTTACAAACAAAAATTAAAGATGATATTTTAAAAGATCACTTGATAGTTTTTGTGAAGAAAATAAATTCTAAATACTTCATTATAAAAGTAATAATGGATGAATATTATTTCATGAAATATTATCGTCAGAAATTTGAAACATATATCAAGTTGTGCTTTTTAAAATTTTATTTCTATGTATATGTAACAAATTATTAAGATCTAATTTTATATATAGTTATATTTTATGATTTTTTAGTTTCTTTTTATTTTATACAAACGTGTCACACAATAGAAAAGTGGTGAGTCTACACCCAATGCTCCCCACTCCCGCTGGGAGCCACTCTTAATTCTAATTATGGTTTTTTTTTCCCCTTTTTGTTCCATTTATTTTTTAAGACTTTTAAATATTTTTTAAAAAAATAAAAAATATTATTAAAAAATACTTTCTTAAGCATTAAATAAAAATAAAAATTAAAAAAAAATTCAAGCAATAAGTTTAAGCGGTGAGAGTAGCATTTTTCATAGAAAAGTTACCTTCATAAAAGTTTATGGTTCCGCCACTGTATCTAGCATTCAATGCAATAAATGGAATCTTATCTCATCTATAAGAGGTGATTTAATAGTCAACGAGAGTATTTTTGTAAGTTTAATTTTGAAAACAAAATTAGAAATATAGTTAATTTGCGGCCTTGCTAGATATTGAGATATTGTATGAAAGCGTAAGCACTCAAATTTAGAAGATGGAGCATTACATGTATGGGAATATTAGCAATCGACACTAGCACGTAGTGCATAAAATATGATACTTCTGTTAGTTTAGGTATGATCGATAAGTCTTGATAGTTGACATTGCATCCTCTTTAGTAAATTAAAGATATATATATATATATATATATATATATATACTCTATTATATATTTTTGTGATAATTCACGAAATCGATGCCCCCAAAGTACATTCTTTCCCATTCTTAATTATATTCTTGTTTTTTCTTCTTTTCCCTTAAGTACTCATGTACTAGGTAATATACAATACACATACATGGGACCAGAATCATTATATTCCTTAAAAGAAAATAATAATATATTGACAAGCGATGTCACAGCTAGCTAGGCTCTTTGTTGAGTTTGTGGTTACAATGACTAAGTTAGGTTATGTTTGGATACATAGTGAGGGCATATCAGATATTATGCGATCTTAGATATTATGTGAATAGTAGCGAAAAAGTAATAAAAAATAATGAAAAGTATATAAAAATTAAGTAATAATAAAATAATGAATAATAGTGAAATATTCTCATAATACTCTAGTACCAAACTAACATTTAGTCTCAGTCCTTTAAGAATCACTTTTTGAGGTTAAAAATTAAAGGATTTGTTCTATCAAATCTTGCATATATACCATAGCAATTTTGAATCCGCACTCTTCCTTAAGAATATTTAATATTGTAGTAGTGAATGAGTATATTTTTGACCTAATTGGGAAGTCGGGTGAGATGTGTGCGTTGGATAAAGTAGAATGGTGTATGAATCATGATCATTCATGACTCATTCACCCTAGTAATTAAAAGAGCTTATGGTGATAATTAAGCTAATTAAAAAAGAGATAGAGAGGGTATAGCAATGGATAACTCAATTAATCCAATTAATAAAGGTTTTCTATGTGTAATCAACCCCATTCAATTCACAATCAGTTTAGGCTTGGGGTAGGGGTGAGATTTGGGTGGTCCGGACCGGCCAAACCGATCGGACCAGACTGAATTGGGTCCGGTCCAGTCTGGTCCCATTTTGGGAGGACCAAATTCATTCAGTCTGGTCCCAGTCCAAGGGTTTTTCACCCAGAACCGAACCGGACCGAACTGAATGAAAAATAAAAATAATATATTATTTATATAAATAATTTTATAAATTAATTAGATAATTTGTATATAATTATTAACTAATATTAATATTTATACTAATACTAATAGTCTAATATAGTATTAAAAACTAATAATACTAATAGTCTAATATTATAATATAGACTATAGTTATAGTTATACTAATATAGTTATATTAAATCACTATAAGTAATACTAATATATAACTATACTAATAGTCTACTATTAATACTAATCACTATAATTAATGCTAATATATAGATATACAATATACTTATACATTTATATTAATACGATTAGTCTATTATATAGTCTAAACTCTAATATAGGCTATATAGCTATAACTAATACTTAATAAGAGTATTACTATTATTTAATATAGTATTATCAATTTATCACTAACATATAGTATTTTAATAATAATACTACTACTAGTAGTCTAATATAGTTATTAGTTAATATAGTTATAGTATTAGTACTAGTGTAATAGTGTATTATTAGTTATAGTAAATAAGTTAATAACATGTATATATATATTAAATTATTTAATATATAACAATATAATTATATAAGTATTAAAAAATCCTCATTATGCATTAACTAATAACTATCATAATACATTTTTTTGATACCATATACTAATTTACTATATACTAATAGAATAATAGTAATAATGTATTACTAATATATACATAATAGTATACTATATGTAAATATATTAAATATATCACAATATAATTACATAAGCATTAAACAAAATGCCCTTGGATTAAAAAAAGAAAGAAAGTCTAGGGTCGACCAAATGGACCAGTCCTTAGAGAGTTCGGTTCAGTTTAGGGTGGGAAAACTCTAGACCGAATAGGTTCGGTTTGGTCCACAAAACCTCCCGGGACGGGACTGAATTCCCCCCTAGCTAGGGATGTAATTGGTCCAGTTCGATCCGATTTTGAACATATTTTAGAATTGAACTGGTAGATACCAGTTTTGAGATTTGAATAATTGAAACTGCACTGATTACACCCCTAAACTGGTACTTCCAAATTTATTGGTTTCGATCAGGTTTGGTTCAATTTTTTTAGTATATTATATAGTATATATAATATAATATAATATATTATAGTATATAATAATATAGTGATAATATATACTATAATTGTATTATAGATTATAGTGATATATTATAATATATACTATAGTGATATATTATAGTATATTATAATATATAGTAATATAGTATTAGTATAACTATTAATACAATAGACTATAGTGATATAAGATTTTAAAATTTAATATTATATTAATTAGTAATTTATCATATGATACAAAATTATTTTAATATAAAAAAATATTTTAAACAATATAAAAAATTAAAATATATATATACATATGAACCGATCCGGTTTAGTGTGAGAAAAAGGAAAACAGAAACTGGACCTATTTTGACCGGTTTTGAGAAAAAAGAAACTAGTACCAGATCAAACTAAACCCGATATTGGACCAAACCCACCGGTCCTGTTTATTGGTTCACTAGTTTTTTTTCACCCACAATTTAGGCTGAGTTTTATAATTAAGAAATGTTACAAGGAAATCTTACACTAGACACTTCCAGTGCCTAACTACGTGATTTGTTATTTTTGTCTTTTTATTTAAACACATATATTTAAGTACTAAGATAGAATGATAAAAATAACAAATCACATGTTAATTAAGTAGAAGTGTATTGTGTATGACTGCTATATAGAAATTTTCTCCATAATTAGGGAAAACAAAGAGCATAATATATAGAGATATTCTTCAATGAGAAATTCTATTCTTAAGCCAATGTGTAGAGCACATATAGTAAAATGCTTACATGACATAATTTAATTTAAAAAATTAATTTTAAAATTTGAATCTTACAAATTAAATCTTACCATTTAAGTAATATAGATAATGTGCTCTACATAACGGATTGAGAATAGAATAATTCTTAGTGTAAAATATAAAATATTTTGACCATTTCACGACAATTAATGAAATTGTGACAATTATATATCATTACCAAAAGTCAAGTTCCAATCCAACCACACCCACAAAATAAATTACTTGGGTCGAATATAAATCCACTCCCCCACAATTTTCTGGATGCACTCACTTGGGCCCTATGAATAAATCCATTTCTCAGAAACTGAACAATGCTCATGGATTTCTCGAGAGTGACCATAGAATTAGAAATTGTCAAGCATTGGAGGAACCCTTTTTAGGGTTTCAGATTCAGCAATCAAAGTTAATGAAATTGAAGCAATGCAGAGTCATCCCATTGATCCCTTTATTAATTTGAAGTTTTTCCTTTTCAAGTTATATAAGGCTTCTTAATCAAAAGATTAGAGTACATTGGAAAGATATTTTTGGGTTTTCTTTGGAAATTCATGATGTGATGTAATCATGACCTATTTTATTAAAACAAAATAAAAAAACTGTTTATGATGAAAAAGAAATCTAGCCCCTAGATTCATTAGAAAAATTTTAGGGGCCCTAAACCCTACTTCTCTTAGGTCCAAGTGAACCAAGAATTTATGTCTCTTAGACAGTTTGGTCTGAAGAGTTACAGAGAATGGATAGTGAGATTTCCATTCTCTATGATGGTCTATGGTTAACTGAAGATGAGAAACTAGAAGTTACAATGATGGAAGAGGACATTTTGTTGTCCGTTGTTAAAAGCAAAAAGTGCATGGTTGTTTGTGTAGTGGCTGACAAAGTTATTAACAGAGGTGCCTTTATATCTACAATGGCCAAATTTTGGTAACTTGAGGGGAGGATATCGTTTAAAGAGGTGGGTAGAAACTGTTTTCTGGTTGAGTTTCAGAGTGAGAGTGAGAAGAATCTTGTCATGCAAGGTTGGCCATGGTTATTCAATAAAGTCCTGGTTTGCCTAAAGGAATGTGATGGGGTGTCTGCTCCAAAGGACATGCAGTTTGATTTAGAGCCATTTTGGATTCAACTTCATGACATGCCTTTCGTTGGCATGAATACGAGCATGGGGAAAAACTTGGTGAATCTGCAAGGAAGGTGATTTTGGTAGATACTGATGGAAGTGGTACAAGTTGTGTAAGTTTCTATGTGTGAAAGTTCTAGTGGACATTATGAAGCATTTGGCTAAAGGCAGACTCCTCAATATTGGTGACAAAAGGTATTGTATCCCCTTCAAGTATGAAAGACTACCAAGCTTTTGCTTCCATTGTGGGGGGATTAAACACATAAATAGAATGTGCTCGAAGACAGTACTAGGTCGCATGCAAGGTGAGGAGCACTAGAGCCAATATTGTAGTTGGCTAAGGGCTGATAATTCCAAAGGCATCATTGAGCACACAAAGGAAAAGTGATGAAAATCACCCAAGAGACTCCACTGGCAAGGGTTGGCAAGAAAATTCCGATGAAGGAATCTCAGGCAATTGCAGGAAAGGAAATGAGCCTCAGGAAGTAGTAAATTTGGAAACTATCCATAAGGATCCCGTGATTATTGGAGATGATACGATGGTTGTTGATTTTGTTGGCAAGAATTCAAATATGGGTGTTGCCCAGATGACTAACACAAGAGGGGGGGTGAATTGAGTTGTATTTAAGAAAAAATAACAATTATAAATCAAATATACAATATAAAATATAAACAAAATATGAAACAACAATAAATATAAAGAGTAAGGGTAAGAGAGAAGCAAACTCAGTATGTTAACGAGGTTCGGCCCCACTGCCTACGTCCTCGCCTCAAGCTACCCCTTGAGGATCCCCGAATTCACTATTCAATCTCCTTCAGGTGGAGATAGAAACCTATTACACCTTTGAACAACACCGCTACAAAGGATCCGTGTAGAACACCCTCTACACTTGCAATCACCTTACACGTGGTGATTCAACGATTCCCTGTGTAGAACACTTTCTACACGCACAAGGGTTGTACACACCCTTTTACTGATACAAGAATTGATAGTGGGTAGGATATCAGAAAACACTCCTCAATGAGTGAAATAAGAACAATACAAGCACAAACTATATCTCTCAAAATGAACAAGGGTTAAGGCTCAATGCTTAGAGAAGAGAGAATGAAAGCTTTGAATGAGAGTTGTATGCTCTTGGTGTTGTAAATGTGAAGCTCTCAAATGATCTATTTATAGGCATATGAGACTTCATATTCAAATTTAAAAAGATTCACATGTCAAAAACATCATCATTCATTTTTCAAAAATTTCAAACCTAATCTTTTTACTTTTTGCATATGACAAAAGGAGCACACTTTGCTTTTCAAAAATTTCAAACCTAATTTTTTACTTTTTGCATATGACAAAAGGAGCACACTTTACTTTTCAAAAAATTCAAACAAAGGCATCTTCCTTTTGCATAAGTCAAGAAAAGCATCAATCACTTTTGAAAATATTCAAATAAAACATGCACATGTGAAAGATGACAATCAATCATCTTTAATATTTTCAAAGTTCAAACCTTTAATCATGGCATGCACATGTGAAAGATGACAATCAATTATCTTTCAAAATTTTCAAATTTAATTTTCAAAATATTCATGCACATGTGGAAAATGTATTTTAATGCTTTATGATAAAATATTAATTTTTGAGCCTTAATCCTAATTTCAATTTTAAGAGATTTACAACATTTCTCTATGACTTTAATGTGAACTTGTTTCCTTCTTGCTCATGCTTGGTTCCTTGATGTGCTTGACTCCATTGTGTGGACAAATTGAGTTTGAGACTCCTTCATTCTTTGAATTCATTTGTTATCATCAAAATCCATGTGTAAATATATAATTACACAGAGCTTGAAACCTTAGGTTCAACAATGGGTATCCCAGAGAAGGTGGAGAAATTTCCTCAAGAATCAAGGGGTTCTAAGGAAGGTGGCGGTGTTGAATATATGACCCTAATTATTGGAAATAATCTCTCCATGAGTTTAGGATGTAATAAGGAATCTTGTTCCTCCTATGGTGGCACATGTGAAGACAGAAAGGAGGCTCCTAGCAGTCAGGTTGGTCTATCAACTCTTTCCTCTTCTAACACTTCTTCTCCAAAAGGAAATGGTAAAAACTTATTCAATTGGAAAAGAAGAGCTCGAGTTGGTAATCACCAAACTAATTCTAATCTAGTTAGTAAGCCTGAATTTGAGTGATCCTATTAAAAAGAGGAGTAAAGAGGATGCAGATGATAGTTTGGCTAAGAAAAGAGCTAAATGTAAACATGGTGTGGTGGATAACCATCCTAATGTATTGGCAGAGGTTGCTAAGAAACCCTGCCAGTCACCATGAATCTTTTATGATGGAACTATCGAGAGTTTAGCAACCCTCGGACAATTCGTGAACTTTATCTTTTGGTGAAGGAAACTGTCCCGTGAGTGGTTTTCTTAATTGAAACCAAGTATAACAGAAATAAAGTGGAAGGAATACGTGATAGGTTGGGGTTTGATCATAGTTTTGTTGTGGACAATGTAGGCAGGAGTGGTGGTTTAGCTGCTCTATAGAGGAAGAATGTCAATGTTGAGTTAAGCTCATACTCTGAAAGTACATTTCTCTTTCAATTACTGTGACAAATGAGGAGAGGAAATGGTTGTTGGCTGGTTTTTATGGCAGCCATGTGGCTACTAATAGAGAGAGTAGTTGGCAGTTACTAAAGCTTATCAAGCCTAACTAGTAAACCCCTTGGCTATGTATGGGGGATTTTAATGAAATCATCTCTCAGACTAAAAATTTAGGTGTAGATGTAAAACCTTATAAGCAGATGGAATTATTCAGAGCTATTCTAGAGGAGTGTGGTTTAAGTGACATGGGATTCATGGGCTCAAAATTCAAAAGGGCATTTACCAAAGAAAGATTGGATAGAGTGTTGGGAAACAATGAGTAGAATTTGTTGTCTAGTCTCACAGAGGTCCATATTCTTCCTATAATTAGTTCTGATCACTGCCCTCTATTTGTTACTTGTCTTAATAATGAAGGGGTACCCCCTCTTCAGAAGAAAGTTTTTAGATATGAAACCAGTTGGTCTAATAAGGAAGAGTGCAAAAAAAATCATTAAGATTGGTTGGAGAGTAGGCAATTCCTACCATACTACTGTTGAAACTATTAAGAATGGATTGGAGAGATGCAAACACCGGTTAGTAAGTTGGAATAAGTTTACTCAGGGGAATTAGAAGAAATTGCTTAACCAAAAGAGAGAGACGATTAAGGCCATGCAGAACATTAATCAAGGTGACTTCAATACTTCTATAGCAAAACTACAAAAACAAAAAAAAAAAAAGTGGAGGGCCTGTTGGAAGATGAAGAGCTGAAGTGGCCCCAAAGAGCTAAACAAAAGTAGCTAAAGGATGGGGACAGAAATATCAAATACTTTCACATGTGTGTCAATCAATGAAAACACTCCAATACTATCTCAAGTGTGGCCAATGAATGAGGTCAGGTTGCAAGAAATCAAGATGATATCAGCAGCATGTTCCAAGACTACTATCAGAAGCTATTTTCATCTTCCAATCCTGATAGTTTTCAAGAAGTATTGGAGAATCTTGAGACTAGAGTATCGGGTGATTTGAATAGTTTACTTCTAAAAGACTTCTCTACTGAGGAGATTGAAACAACCATTTTTTAGATGAATGCTATGAGCTATCCAAGTCCAGATGGTTTCCTTGCAACCTTCTTCCAAAATCACTGGTCCACTGTGGGAGTTGAAGTGATTGCTGCAGTGAAGAATATTTTGAGACGGATGAGAGGTCTTAAAGAGCTGAATCATACTTTTATCACTTTGATTCCCAAGAAAACAATTCCTAAATTGGTCACTGACTATAGGCCAATTAGCATGTGCAATGTTGTCTATAAAATAGTTGCAAAAGTCCTTACTAATAGACTGAAGATTGTTATTCTTGAGATTATATTTTCTACTCAAAGTACTTTTGTGCCTGGTCGATTGATTTTTGATAACAACATTGTGGTTTATGAGACATTGCATTCAATGCACCATAGAATGAGAGGCAGGAAAGAGGGCTTAATAGCTCTTATACTTTACATGAGCAAAGCATATGACAGAGTCGAATGGCTCTTCTTGGAAGTTGTTTTGTAGAAATTGGGTGGTCAGAGGTTTAATCTAGATAAATCTTCAATTTTTTTCAATAGCAACACCAATCAGGTATTTAGGGACATTATCCTCTCCACTTCAGGGATCCAAGCTTCTAAATCTTATGAGAATTATCCGAGGTAACCTTCTTATGTTAGGAAGAACAAATCTAAAGCTTTCAATTCCATCTTGAATAGTATCAAAAAGAGAATTTGGAAAGTTAAATTGTTGTCACAAGCAGGAAATGAGATTTTGCTCAAACAGGCTATTCCCACTTACAGCATGGGAGCTTTTAAGATTCCAAAGACTATCTTCAAGGAGATCAATAACATAATGCAAAATTTTTGGTGGGGCCAGGTGGGTGATCAATAAAAGATTCATTGGATGAAATGAGAGAAGTTGGGAAAGGCTAAAAATGCAGGAGGTCTGGGTTTTGGAGACTTTGAAAATTTTAATTTGACCCTCTTAGCTAAGCAAGGGCGGAGGTTGATCCAGTGTCCACAGTCTTTGACAACAAGGGTTTTGAAGGCCAAGTGTTTCTCTAGTACTGATTTCTTAAGTGCTAAAACTAGAAGAAATGCTTCTTTTATATGGAAAAGCTTCATGGCAGCCCAGCACATTGTTAAGGAGGGTTTGATTTAAAAGATTGGTAATGGAGAATCAGTTCAGTTATGGCATAACAAGTGGATCTCCAAGCCAACTACATTCAAGATTCAGTCCCCTGTAAGGATTTTGGAGGAATTAGCTTTGGTGAAGGAACTGATAGATACAAATGCACAGCAATGGAACTATCCCTTGATTCATAATCTATTTTCTGAGGTTGAATCAAATATCATTTGTAAAATTCCTATAAGCCCTTGTAATAGTCCAAATAAGTTTGTTTGGAGATGCACTACAGATGGTAAGTTCTCTATCAAGAGTGCTTACCACCTTCAAAGGGATATTTTGGAGGGAAGATAGGGGTAGACCTCGAACAACAACATATCACCAGACTTTTGGTCCAAGATTTGGAAACTACAGTTAACTAATGCTATGAAAAATTTCCTTTGGAGAGTATGTCATGAGTCCTTACCTACTAAGCTTAACCTGCATAGAAGGAAGCTAGTTGACTCTTCTTTGTGCCCAATCTGCAATACAAATCCAAAAATTACAATTCATGCCTTATAGAGTTGCAAGTTAGCTCAAGATGTTTGGGGTCTTAGCTTAAGAAAACTGCATAAATGTTAGGTGGAGGACACATCTTTTAAAGATCTGCTATCTTAGAGCTAGCATCGTTTGAACAAAGAGGAATTTGAGGTATTGATGGTAACTGCTCATCAAATTTAAAAAATAAGGAATTCCTATATATTTGAAGGTAAGTCCTTATCTCCTAGCAAACTGGTGCATAAATCTTACCAAGCCCATGAGGACTATAGAGAGGTGGTGAACAAGTCTTCTATGAGAGTTTCTGAGAGTGTAGTTACGCAGTTTCATTAGACTCCACCTCCTCATAACACTTATAAGATCAATTGGGATACTGCCATTGATAAAATTCACTGCAGGGTGGGAATTGCATGCAGGGGTTATTGTGAGGGACTAGGAAAGTAAGGTGACAGCTACTCTGAGATCCTCCAAAATGTTATTTCCAGATGCCAAGTTGGGTGAGGCCTTTGTTGCTCTTAAAGCTTCTATCTTGTGCCAAGAACTAACTCTACAAGAAGTGATCCTTGAGGATGATGCTTTATTTGTGGTTAATGAGATTAACAGTAATGAAAAGAAGTGGAGCTCGGTTGGTTTGATTATCAAAGATGTAAGGCAGTTGATGGGAAAAGTGAATCTCTAGTCTGCTAGACATATTTCTAGGCATTTAAATGTACTGACCCATACGTTAGCAAAGAGTGCTCTTGAGATTGCTGAGAAGAGCTTACTGCTTGAGGATATTTCTCGGTGTATTCAATTTTTTGATTTGATATATGAATAATATGTCTTTTTTTAAAATAATAATAATAATCCATTAAAAAATAATGGCTGAAAAGATCCCATTTAATTAGTCGATGTGTGAGACAGAGGGTAGATGGGAAAGGGACAGTATCCCTTGCAAATGGAGCTCAGCCATTATGAAAGGAGGGAAAAATAATGATACACAATTAGTGGCTGCTCGGTCCTTTATGGCAGCTAGCTAGCAAAGCTACCCTTTGTAAAGAATTTAAGAGAGCATGGAAAAGTTGGCTATCCCGAAATTATTCGACAAAGACAATCATATTTAAAGACGTAATGGAATTTAAAAGAGAATGATATTTGCATTGAATTGCAACCTATTTTGTGACGTACATTTTAGGAGTACTATGTACACTTATTAGAAAATATATATATTGCACGGGTATATGAGGTTTGGATCTTTTTTTTTTCAAGCTAAGTCTTGGTATCATATATATGGAGTATATGGGGATGAAGATGTTTCAAAGAGATCCATATGGTTATATATATCCATATATCATATTATTTTTTCGTCCAGATTCTTGTTAGTTCAGAAAACGTCGACGTTCATAGCCATTCATAGAAAGATACATGGTATATTATATGTCACTTGACATTTCATCATGTGTCTTTATATGATTGGCTATAGCATGGTATAACTATGCGTCATGCATGTAAACGTTTTTCATCACTGAACTTAATAGAATTTGGATGATGGAGGGATCATTTTGATATGCAAATCCAATTACAAAGATTTCTTAATTTGAAACTTAATTTCCAACCCTAGGAGGGAATATTATTCAGCTTGCAAAAAAAAGTTATTTGTACAATAATTATTCTGAGTTATTGTATAGTTTCGGAATATGGTCATGTGACACTCTCATCATACAGTAAATGTCATCAAAAGTTAGGACTTATGTAATATTTTTAGTGGCATAATATTTTGTGATATGATGAAAATATCATGTGATATAATTTGAGGATTAAAAATTTAACCAAACCAATATATAACAGTTTTAAGTCTTTCGGGTTAATATTGATTAAGTCATCTTAGTATTTAATTATTTACAAATTATCTTACCATTATTTATAAAATTCTCATCTAATGATTTGCACTACAAGAGATATGATTTTTTGAGACAAAAAATTGTCTCAAAAAATGGGAATTTCGTCCCTAAAAGTTTTGGAAGACGAAAAATTTTTGTCTTTATTTTGTCTCAAAAAGGCTGTCTTAGAAAGTTTTTGGAAATGAAATTTTCGTCTCCGAAAAATATTTTTAGAGACGAAATTGGGCGGAACCGGTCGAAACCGTTCGAACGGAAAATTTTTTCTGAGACAAAAAAATGTCGTCTCAGAATCAAGTTCGAACGAAACATTTTTGTTCGAACAATATGAAATGTTAATTCAAACCAATAACCATATCTAACCAAGTCCGTTCGAACAAACAAGTTGGTAAGTGACTTTAGTTCGAAGAAAAATATTAACTATTCGAACAAACAATCTATTTACGGAAATCTTCTGTTCGAACGGACTTTTAGAAATGAATTTATTCGAATGAGTATTTAATTATTTAAACGAACGCATGGATTGTATTTCCCGATAAGTTCGAATGGGTATATTTTTGTTCGAATGGATATGTTTTTGTTCGAATGTATGCATAAATGGTAATTTACCATTCGAACGGCATTGATCAAACAAAATGAAATTGATACTAATACAAATTGTAATCTATATACATCAATTGTTCAAATGTTTACAAGCATCATAGATATTAAAGGCAATTAAAAAAACCAAATGAATTATGATTGTGGTGGTAGTGGTATAGGATTTTGGGACATCATTAATTGAAATTGTTCAAACATTTTTTGGTTATTTAATTGTAGCCTCTCTTCTAATCTTGCTTCTAAATCTTCTACTTGATCTAATCAGGTCAGCAACTCTTTTTCCTTCGATCTCAATCGTTCTATCTCAAGTGCAGCTTCCTCTAATTTTTTAGTCTTGTCGTCATTCGATCTGACTTTAGAAGAGGATGAAGATGTTGAGGATGGCTTCACGCAACGTCCTAAGCCCTTCAAATATCCAGAACGTGATCCAAAAACTTGAGAAAAGATTTGAGCATCGTTGACAGATGATTCATCAGATGGATTCGCAACAGTGTTTTTAAGAGATATCATCTTGTCCTGGAAAAAGAAAAACATTAAAATTAGTATATGTAACAAAAATATATTTAGATAATAAAATTAAATAAACTTAAACTTACATAATTTGCCTCTGCCTCAGGATTGCTCCAAACACCATCACGATTTTTATGTGCTTTAGCATACAATTGGGTCAGATCATAATCAGTAGGATTTTCTTCTTACTGCAAAATGAAAATTAATATCATAATTTATACAAAAAAGTGTATATATTAAGATTTAATGGAGACAATAATAACTAACCATTTTTTTTTACAAGTGATGAAAAGATCGAGAACTCGCGTGATGGTGTATCGTTAAATTTGATCTATTTGCTTTGTTTACTGTACTCTGTTTCTAAAAAAAAATACTATAATTTTTATTTAATACATCTATTATATATTATTAAAAAAAAAGATAGTAGCGAAATTACATGATAAGCAGAATCTTCAAACAGATCACAAACCTTCTCCCATTCGTTTGGTGGCATTGCTTGGAATGGATTTTGACGCGCCTCTATCGTAGTACTGAACTTCTGATAGTGTGCATGGCATCAACCTTTGTACCTCCGAAATGCATTCGACATCAGTTCGTCAATTGTTAGTCGATCCTCTCGCCGACCAAAATTTAGTTCAAACTCGTCCTTCAAAGAATTATAAACAATTAGTATAATTTCAAACATTTGCATTTAAATGAAAATGTTATACAAAGTAACTTATTACCAGACAACAATTTTTGATGTGGTCTTTCACATCTTGGGGAACTTTAGCCCAGGAGGATGTAGTCATCAGTGCATACGTGCGAGTAAGTGTACCAACATAAGAAGCAAGCCAAGCTGCCGAATCCCCAGAGCCACCGGTGTGATCATCAGATATATCAACTTTAATTTTACCCACTTTCCTTACTTTTTCTATACAGACACCCCTCGTAATGCCTCTAACTCGGCGCTGGTTTACAACAGCTATATATACAAAAATTAAAGCATATATTTTAATTAAATTAATGTTATTTGAAAGATATAGAGTGATAAAATACCTTATTCTGGTTCTGGTGATGGTGGCCCACCATTGTTGGTAGGTGAAGCACACGGGGATTCGGTAAGTGGTGGGGATGGCTCACGTGTTCATTTGCGTTTAGGAGGCATATCTGTTTAAAATTATAATAAATTATTATTCGAACAAGATACATGAAATATTTTTATAAGAATTTTACCTACACAAATATCTGTTTGAAAATCATTCGGTATCAGTATTGCTGGACCAATCGCTCTCATCCTCAGTAGACACTTCAGTTGATTCATGTTCTTCCGACATGTCACCTTCAATTACTTCGGGTTGAACATCTTCTCTGCGCAATGGGACCATGTCATAATGGCTTAGATCAACAAATAGATTGATGCCTGATTCATTTTCTTGATATGCTTCTTCATGGTCTGGACTATCAACTTCTTCATGTGGTTTGTCTGCCTCTGGAATATAATCATATACATTTCTTGGCGCAAACTTCTCGACTATTCTCCATGGATTTCCGAACTCCGGATCATCTAAATAAAAAACTTGATTTGCTTGGCATGCGAGAACGAATGGATCGTCCTCATACCATTTGCGAGATGTATTGACACTTACAAAATATTCATCCTTACGCACTCCCAACCTAGGATTTGAGACATCCCACCAATTACATTTAAATAACCAGACCATATATCCCCCCACATACTTTAATGCTATGATATCTTCCACAATTCCGTAAAAATCGATATTATCATCCCCATGGCTTCCTTCGACAACAACCCCACAATTTTGAGTTTTCCTATATCGTTCTCTGTCTGCTGTGTGAAATCTATATCCACGCACCAAACATCCTGAATATTGGATAGCCCGCTTAGACGGACCACATGCCAAAGCATATACTTCTGGTGAGATTTCACCTGAATGTTCATTATATTTCGATGCAACCTACATAAATAAATTTTATTCTACTTATATCAATATCATATATAAATATGGTGACACCTACAAATTGTATAATGTTTAAAATACTTGTGCATAATTTCTTTATGAATAATACCGTATGTTCAAACCATGAGGCAAATTCTTCTTCGTGCGTCTTTTCTACGTCAGTCACACCATTCGTGCGAAGTAGTTGTATATGTTCACTGCATATGTTAATGTGACTTATTAATTTGTATCAATATATACTATATTATTAGAAATGCACTTAATACTACTAGTAAATTAGATGATCATCACTAATCTCAAATAGTGTTCAATATCTTCACAATTATTTAAAACATACCATCGAGCTCTTTCAAACTCTCGCCCACATAGGTCATAACCCCCTTATGCACCTATAGGACGTACTTTTTGGGAAAATACGGTAAATGCTGACGAAACTCCCATTTGTCCACCTTCATAATTTCGATTTGGTCTCGTAAATCTAGTATCAACCTCACAGAAATACATTGAACAAAATCTATGCCACTCATTATGAATATATGACTCTGCGATCGATCCTTCCGGACGAGCCTTATTCCCCACAGATCGCTTAAGTTTTCTCAAAAACCGTTCAATAGGATACATCTATCTATACTGAACGGGGCCAGCAACTAAAGCCTCACGAGGGAAATGCACAGCCAAATAAACCATTACATCAAAGAATGAAGGCGGGTACAAACTCTCCAATTTACACAATATCAATGCAATGTCAGCTTCCATTTTTAATAAGGCATCAACTTTCACGTTCTACTGCAAATACTTCTGAAAAATCACCCTAATTCTGTGATAGCTGTACGAACATCAGGAGTAAGCTTTCCGCTCACACCAACTGGCAACAATCACTGTAAAAATATATAGCAGTCGTGACTTTTTAGACCAGTTATCTTCCAATCATGAGGTCGGACACATCTTGACATGTTCGAAGCATAACCATCGGGTAATTTGATTGTCATGAACCAATCACAGAATTTCTTTCTCTCATCACTTGAAAGTGTATACCATCTAAGGGGCATATAAGCTAATGACCCAGTATCTTGCAAATGCAACTCCAATCTGATTCACAACTCTTTCAAATCTTTACGAGAGTTGACTGTATCTTTTGTTTTCCCTTGTATTGACATCAGGGTACCCAAAATATTCTCACATATATTTTTTTCAATGTGCATTACGTCTAGATTGTGACGCAGTGTTAATGTAGACCAGTATGGCAACTCAAAGAAAATACTTTTTTTGGTCCAATTCAATTCCACTGCTTGTCTTTTCCTCTTTCGGCATCTTACATTCTTTCCAAATCTGTTGTCTGGAACATCTGTCAATTGAGTGAGAATATCACTACCAGAATACTCTGGCGGTGATGACCTATGCTCAATCCTTCCATCAAACATTACTCTATTTGAAAGCCATCTATGATCATGAGGTAGATATCGACGGTGTCCCATGAAACATAATTTCCGGCCATTCGTTAACCATTGAGACTGTGTATCTTTGTTACAAACAGAACAAGCCATTTTTCCCTTTGTGCTCCATCCAAACAAGTTCTCGTATGCTGGAAAATCATTTATTGTCCAAAGTACTGCAGCATGCATCTTGAATTCACGCTCAGCGGCCACATCATATGTAGTGACACCCTGTTCCCACAACTCTTTCAACTCTGTCATAATTGGCTGCAAATATACGTCTATTTTATTTCCTGGTGACCTTGGCCCTGGGATCAATAGAGTCATCATAAAATAAGGATCCTTCATATACTTCCATGGTGGCAAATTATAAGGCATTACTATGACAGGCCAAGTGCTATGAGAAGTGCTCATGTTGCCAAATGGATTAAAGCCATCAGTTGCTAAACCAAGACGTACATTGCGAGGTTCTTCAACAAACCATGGATACTCGTCATCAAATTTCTTCCATTGTAAGGAATCTGCAGGATGAGTGAGGAATTAATCGTTTTGAACTCTTTCTGTGTGATGCCAAGTCATATCTTTCGCCGTCATCCGGGAAGTAAATAATCTGTGAAGTCGAGGAATAAGCGGAAAATGTCTTAGCACTTTATGGGGTACATTACGCTTATCTGATGTCCATCTTGACTCATGACACACCGGACATGATTCACATTTTGCATATTGCTTCCAGAAGAGAACACAATCATTCTTACATGCATGGATGATATTATAATCAAATCCTAACCCTCGCTTCAATTTCTTCGCTTCATAAAAATTTCGAGGTATTACGTTATCCTCTGGCAGAGCCTCTTTAAATAATTCAAGCAGCATATCGATAGCCTTTGTAGAAATACGACAAATATATTTAATATGGAGCAACCTGACAGTGAATGACAACTTGCTATGACGGGTGCACCCTTCGTACAATTCTCGTTGTGCATCCTCCTACAATGATCCAAAGTCTTCATTTCCCTCAAATGATTGTGTAGATGTTCCTTCTCCAACCTTGGCACCAAATATGCCTGCGCCAAGATTCCCTAACATTTCAGTCATATCTTCTCCATTATCATAACTATCATCAGAAACATCAACATTTATGTCCTCCGTGTCGATCTCGTTATATTCATCCATCTGGTTGAGATGACTGCCAAATCTAACTCATTGGGGAAATGGTTCTCCATGTAAAACCCAATGTGAATATTTAGAATCAATTCCATTTACGAATAAATGATCCTCCACAGTCATCATATTATATGAACTAAGGTTTTTGCACTTCTTGCATGGGCATCTTATAAATCCTCGACTATCAACACTCCCACAAGCAAATTCTAAGAAAGACTTCACCCCTTCTGCATATTGCTTATAGTCTCGACCAAGTCTATCTCCCAACAACATCCAACTCTTATCCATCTATAAAAGAAACCGAAATCATGGAATAAACACTATCAATAAACTATTACAATACACATGTTTAATTACCCTGTACTTTTAAGATAGTTGGTTCTATCTCATTCGAGAGACTATCATCTATATCGCATATGTACTCAGTCCAAAACTCATATGTTAGTAAAAATTTCGGCAGCATGTCCCTACAATTTTCCAAGTATGCTAGTCACGATAAGTCGTCGACCCTATTCATGGGCCAAGAAACTTATGAACTACATACTCGAAGAATGTAGGGAAATGCTAAACCAAAATTTAAATTGACTAACACATGAGTTTTAACTAAATATATATGTCATATAGATGATAGAATCCCAAACTGTCCACTTTGGACAATTCAAGAGTTATACCCAAACATTCTTTAAGAGAATATTTGGCCACAACTCTTGAACGGGTCTAAGGTTTAACTGCATGTA
This sequence comes from Carya cathayensis, assembly GCA_011037825.1. Lineage (NCBI taxonomy): Eukaryota > Viridiplantae > Streptophyta > Magnoliopsida > Fagales > Juglandaceae > Carya > Carya cathayensis. The sequence continues at coordinate 693,348 of QGSO01000275.1, forward strand.
AAATAACTACAAAATCCAAACGCTCAGTAGTAAACATAACAAGCATACATCACAAATACATGGGAAGATTATGTATACATGATAGGCCCTTAAAGATTTTGAAATATTTAATACTTGAGTACTTAAATATTTTCAAATATTTAATTACAATTTTTTAATTAAATATCTTATTATTATATCTTAAGTATTAAGCTATTTAATTAGAGTACTTAAATATAATTAATTATAGATTATGTATTAATCATCTTAACACTTGAGTACTTAAATATTTTCAAATATTTAATTACAATTTTTTAAATAAATATCTTATTATTATATCTTAAGTATTAAGCTATTTAATTAGAGTACTTAGATATAATTAATTATACATTATGTATTAATCATCTTATTACTTGAGTACTTAAATATTTTCAAATATTTAATTATACATTACTCTAATTAAATATCTTATTATTATATTTTAAGTATTAACCTAATTAATTACAGTACAAGTATTTAATTAATTATATTAATACTTGAATACTTAAATATTTTCAAATATTTAATTATAATTTTTTAATTAAATATCTTATTATTATATTTTAAGTATTAAGCTATTTAATTACATTTTTAAACCATCAGTTGCTAATCTATTTAAATACAGGACTTAAATATTTACAATTATACATTATAATTACATTATCATAACTATCATCAGAAATATTTAATTGATACTATTTGAACAAACACTCTATAAGTTCGAACAAAATTCTGGTCGCTTTAGATTATGTTTGAACGGAGAAAAATAAATTTGAACGGTATTTAGAGCGTTCGAATGAAACCACGATAGAAACTAGTCACGAAACATAGCAAAAAACTGAACCACAAAATACAATTTTCACATTCATGATGCCATATTTCAATACAACACATTGAAAACTATATGATTATCCCTAAATATGATTATTAAACAACTTAGAAAACTAAGAAAACTTACCTCTTGTACTAGCAATCCAATAAAAATATCAATCCACAATACCTATATATGCATAAAACACATTAAGTGTTGTTCTATCCCAACAAATAAATGCAACAAATATTAAAATACTTGTAAACGAAAATTGGAATGAAAAATAACAAAAAAAACATATTACCTCTTTTCCTTCTTCTTTCTCTCTCAAGAATCTCTTCTCTCTCAATGCTTTCAAGTTCTCTCTCTCCACAACACTCTCTCAGAGCCTCTGCCACACTCTCTCTCCCTTTCTCAAACTTCAATCCGAGTGAAAATGAAGTGAAAGGATCGGATTAATAATATGTGCATTTCCGTTCGAACTAATTTTTTACAAGTTCGAACGCGAAAAAAAAAACCGCGAATTTTTCCCACAATAATTTCTCGTTCGAATTAATATTTTGGCAGTTCGAACAAAAAAAAAGGAATATTCTCTAGCATATACCGATAATTTGGCGAGAATTTTCCCTCCAAACAAAAAAAAAAATCGTTCGAACATGAATTATCTCTATTCGAACTGTTTTATATTCGTTCGAACAGATAATTATAGAAATATATAACTATACACATAATATACCCAATATTATTATGAGTATATGTATAAATTAATACTAAGTGTCACTAATAGCATAATACTAAGTTTCTTATCAATCTATAATATTAAGTATTTAAAATAGATCTAATATTTTATTTACAATCACTAATAGTGTTATACTTATAGTTAATATCACTATAAGTATAATACTAAATATCACTAATAGTATAATACTAAGTGATATTAAAGTATAGATAGATTAAAAATATGAAAACTAATAGTACTGTAATACTTTATAATATAGTCTAAGTACTTGGTTTATTACTAATATACAAACTAAATATATTAGAAATATGTATTTTATACTTCTATTTAATGCAATGTTTTACTATATACTTAGTATATTACTTTATAATGCAATGCTTTACACAATACTATTTTATACTCATCTAATGCATAATATATATACTATTACATATATATATACTAGTTACTTACAATATATATAAGTAACTAGTATAAAACTCTATACTATATATATATATATCGTAGTATAATATATATTATATATACTAGTGGGAAATTTTTTATTAGTACTAATACTAGTATTATATACTAGTATTAATAATATAATACTAGTCCTTTTACCTCTTGTACTTATATATAGATTTTTTATGAAGTATTATATAATTCATTCGAACTTATACCCTTTTAGTTCGAACTGATTACAAGTCCGTTCGAACGAAATTACGTAATATAAGCTGCGATACAGTTTCTTCTCCATTCATTTCATGCATCCTCTCATTCAAACTTACGATCGAATCCTCCGCCATTAGCAGCCATAACGCCGCCACCAACTTCGACCAAGTCCTCAAATCTCCTAGAACAAGAGGTATGAGTTAAATGGGTTTGATTTTTTTGTTAGTTTTGGGAGGGTCAGATTTTGAATCAATCCGACCCCATTTTGTTGTTTTGGGGCCAAATGACCTCCTAAATCATTTCTACCGATTAAAATCTTGGATTCGGGTTGAAAAATGAGTGTGTCGATTCGAGACTGAGTCGACTCAGCCATGTTTGTTTGGCTCAGTTCCATTCGAATGAAGATAAATTCCATTCGAATGAAAAGTCAAGGCCATTTGAATGGAATTTAGGTTTATTCGAATGGAATATACGTTTATTCGAATGGACTTTAGGCTCATTCGAATGGAGTTATTTGAGGTCATTCGAATTAATTTTATGTTCATTCGAATGACTTTAAATTTCATTCGAATGGAATTAAAGGCCATTCGAACTGAATATCACCTATTGGCAGCCCTTATTCGAACTTAATAGAATCCATTCAAATAAGCAGTTTCCAAACATGGCAGCACAACATCATCATCCCTCTAATTCACTTTAATTACATTACATATATATTTTTTACATCAACAGTATATTAATGGCAAGCAGCAGCGGAAGAAAACGTTCCCGACCCTAGATAGTCGAAAGTAGCTCCGCAGCTCCTTCTCAACCGGCCGTGAGGCCTATACTAGTTGAGCGGGAGATCATTCCGGGTGACTTCCGTGACCTCACTTGGGAGGGGCTGAGCATACATGACATCATCACCGATCGTGGATGGACCCCGATCTGTCAACAGAGGGGCACAGCATATCCTGAGATGGTCGATGAGTTTTACCATGCCATGGGTTAGCAGTCTGGTGATGCTCTGTGCTATAACTTAGTAGTCTGGGAAGTGAGTATTATCTTCTCTCCCCGCGTTATTGCTGAGTTTCTTGATTTGCGGCGAGAGCCGGGTGCATATCCTGCAGCAGCAGCAGAGAGAGCAGCGACTGCACCATCTGGAGAGGACACAACAGTCACATCCTCATCGCCAGCACTGGATGTACAGACCGCAAAGCTAGATGCTGGCTCGGATGATAGTGAGAGCGGCGATGAGGTACCTGATGATGGTCTCACAGACGATCAGGTTCGTGACCTAGTGCGAGACCCTTCGGCTCCTCCATATGATGGCAGTAAAGTGATCCGACAAGCCAACTGTATAGCATTTTTCAGAATGCTTAATTTGATTGTCGGGTATAACATTGATTCGAAAAAACACAAGACTGATTTCGGGATCGAGCGGGCCAGATTTTTGTTACGGTTAGCACAGGGGGAGCCGATTGATCTGGCATTATATTTCTTCCTCCGCATTCGCACAGAGTCACGCTATTCGGATGGAGGTAGTCTACCATTTGCACTGTTGATATCTAACCTCCTACTCCATTCAGGGGTTACAGTGACTTTGACTGAGCGGAGGTCGCCACAGATGGGGCCCGTTAACAAGATCACATTCAGTAAGAGCGAGGGTCACTTACCGAAGACTCGTGCAGTCCTACAGGATCAGCCTCCGCCTACTGATCCAGCTACTACTGCTGCTGCCCCTATTGAGAGACACCCTGCTGGGGCTACTCTGGANTATAGAGAGGTGGTGAACAAGTCTTCTATGAGAGTTTCTGAGAGTGTAGTTACGCAGTTTCATTAGACTCCACCTCCTCATAACACTTATAAGATCAATTGGGATACTGCCATTGATAAAATTCACTGCAGGGTGGGAATTGCATGCAGGGGTTATTGTGAGGGACTAGGAAAGTAAGGTGACAGCTACTCTGAGATCCTCCAAAATGTTATTTCCAGATGCCAAGTTGGGTGAGGCCTTTGTTGCTCTTAAAGCTTCTATCTTGTGCCAAGAACTAACTCTACAAGAAGTGATCCCTTGAGGATGATGCTTTATTTGTGGTTAATGAGATTAACAGTAATGAAAAGAAGTGGAGCTCGGTTGGTTTGATTATCAAAGATGTAAGGCAGTTGATGGGAAAAGTGAATCTCTAGTCTGCTAGACATATTTCTAGGCATTTAAATGTACTGACCCATACGTTAGCAAAGAGTGCTCTTGAGATTGCTGAGAAGAGCTTACTGCTTGAGGATATTTCTCGGTGTATTCAATTTTTTGATTTGATATATGAATAATATGTCTTTTTTAAAAATAATAATAATAATCCATTAAAAAATAATGGCTGAAAAGATCCCATTTAATTAGTCGATGTGTGAGACAGGGTAGATGGGAAAGGGACAATATCCCTTGCAAATGGAGCTCAGCCATTATGAAAGGAGGGAAAAATAATGATACACAATTAGTGGCTGCTCGGTCCTTTATGGCAGCTAGCTAGCAAAGCTACCCTTTGTAAAGAATTTAAGAGAGCATGGAAAAGTTGGCTATCCCGAAATTATTCGACAAAGACAATCATATTTAAAGACGTAATGGAATTTAAAAGAGAATGATATTTGCATTGAATTGCAACCTATTTTGTGACGTACATTTTAGGAGTACTATGTACACTTATTAGAAAATATATATATTTATATATATATTGCACGGGTATATGAGGTTTGGATCCTTTTTTTTTTCAAGCTTATAAGTCTTGGTATCATATATATGGAGTATATGGGGATGAAGATGTTTCAAAGAGATCCATATGGTTATATATATCCATATATCATATTATTTTTTCGTCCAGATTCTTGTTAGTTCAGAAAACGTCGACGTTCATAGCCATTCATAGAAAGATACATGGTATATTATATGTCACTTGACATTTCATCATGTGTCTTTATATGATTGGCTATAGCATGGTATAACTATGCGTCATGCATGTCAACGTTTTTCATCACTGAACTTAATAGAATTTGGATGATGGAGGGATCATTTTGATATGCAAATCCAATTACAAAGATTTCTTAATTTGAAACTTAATTTCCAACCCTAGGAGGGAATATTATTCAGCTTGCAAAAAAAAGTTATTTGTACAATAATTATTCTGAGTTATTGTATAGTTTCGGAATATGATCATGTGACACTCTCATCATACAGTAAATGTCATCAAAAGTTAGGACTTATGTAATATTTTTAGTGGCATAATATTTTGTGATATGATGAAAATATCATGTGATATAATTTGAGGATTAAAAATTTAACCAAACCAATATATAACAGTTTTAAGTCTTTCGGGTTAATATTGATTAAGTCATCTTAGTATTTAATTATTTCACTATTATTTACAAATTATCTTACCATTATTTATAAAATTCTCATCTAATGATTTGCACTACAAGAGATATGATTTTTTGAGACAAAAAATTTTGTCTCAAAAAATGGGAATTTCGTCCCTAAAAGTTTTGGGAGACTAAAAACGTCTCTATTTTGTCTCAAAAAGGTTGTCTCAGAAAGTTTTCGGAGATGAAATTTTCGTCTCCGAAAAGTATTTTTAGGGACGAAATTGGGCGGAACCGGTCGAAACCGTTTGAACGGAAAATTTTTTTTGAGACAAAAAAATGTCATCTCAGAATCAAGTTCGAACGAAAATATTTTTGTTCGAACAACATGAAATGTTAATTCGAACCAATAACCATATCTGACCAAGTCCGTTCGAACAAATAAGTTGGTAAGTGACTTTAGTTCGAAGAAAAATATTAACTGTTTGAACAAACAATCTATTTACGGAAATCTTCTGTTCAAACGGACTTTTAGAAATGAATTTATTCGAATGAGTATTTAATTGTTCGAATGAACGCATGGATTGTATTTCCCGGTAAGTTCGAATGAGTATATTTTTGTTCGAATGGAAATTTTTTGGTTTGAATGGATATGTTTTTGTTCGAATGTATGCATAAATGGTAATTTACCATTCAAACGGCATTGATCAAACAAAATGAAATTGATACTAATACAAATTGTAATCTATATACATCAATTGTTCAAATGTTTACAAACATCATAAATATTAAAGGCAATTAAAAAAACCAAATGAATTATGATTGTGGTGGTAGTGGTGGTATAGGGTTTTGGGACATCATTAATTAAAATTGTTCAAATATTTTTTGGTTATTTAATTGTAGCCTCTCTTCTAATCTTGCTTCTAAATCTGCTGCTTGATCTAATCGGGTCAGCAACTCTTTTTCCTTCGATCTCAATCGTTCTATCTCAAGTGCAGCTTCATCTAATTTTTTAGTCTTGTCGTCATTCGATCTGGCTTTAGAAGAGGATGAAGATATTGAGGATGGCTTCACGCAACGTCCTAAGTCCCTCAAATATCCAGAACGTGATTCAAGAACTTGAAAAAAGATTTGAGCATCGTTGACAAATGATTCATCAGATGGATCCGCAACAGTATCTTTAAGAGATATCATCTTGTCCTGGAAAAAGAAAACATTAAAATTAGTATATGTAACAAAAATATATTTAGACAATGAAATTAAATAAACTTAAACTTACATAATTTGCCTCTGCCTTAGGATTGCTCCAAACACCATCACGATTTTTATGTACTTTAGCATACAATTTGGTCAGATCATAATCAGTAGGATTTTCTTCTTTCTGTAAAATAAAAATTAATATTATAATTTATACAAAAAAAGTGTATATATTAAGATTTAATGGAGACAATAATAACTAACCATTTTTTTTTACAAGTGATGAAAAGATCGAGAACCCGCGTGATGGTGTATCGTTAAATTTGATCTATTTGCTTTGTTCACTGTACTCCGTTTCTAAAAAAAAGTATTATAATATTTATTTAATACATCTATTATATATTATTAAAAAAAGATAGTAGCGAAATTACCTGATAAGCAGAATCTTCAAACAGATCATAAACTTTCTCTCATTCGTTTGGTGGCATTGCTTGGAATGGATTTTGACGCGCCTCTATCGTAGTACTGAACTTCTGATAGTATGCATGACATCGACCTTTGTACCTCCGAAATGCATTCGACATCAGTTCCTCAATCGTTAGTCGATCCTCTCGCCGACCAAAATTTAGTTCAAACTCGTCTTTCAAAGAATTATAAACAATTAGTATAATTTCAAACATTCACATTTAAATAAAAATGTTATACAAAGTAACTTATTACCAGACAACGATTTTTGATGTGGTCTTTCACATCTTGGGGAACTTTAGCTCAGGAGGATGTAGCCATCGGTGCATACGTGCGAGTAAGTGTACCAACATAAGAAGCAAGCCAAGCTGCCGAATCCCCAGAGCCACCGGTGTGATCATCAGATATATCAACTTTAATTTTATCCACTTTCCTTACTTTTTCTATGCAGACACCCCTCCTAATGCCTCTAATTCGGCGCTGGTTTACAACAGCTATATATACAAAAATTAAAGCATATATTTTAATTAAATTAATATTATTTGAAAGATATACAGTGATAAAATACCTTATTCTGGTTCTGATGATGGTGGCCCACCATTGTTGGTAGGTGAAGCACACGGGGATTCGGTAAGTAGTGGGGATACTTGTAAACGAAAATTGGAATGAAAAATAACAAAAAAAACATATTACCTCTTCTCCTTCTTCTTTCTCTCTCAAGAATCTCTTCTCTCTCAATGCTTTCAAGCTCTCTCTCTCCACAACACTCTCTCAAAGCCTCTGCCACACTCTCTCTCCCTTTCTCAAACTTCAATCCGAGTGAAAATGAAGTGAAAGAATCAGATTAATAATATGTGTATTTCCGAACTAATTTTTTACAAGTTCGAACGCGAAAAAACAAAAACTGCGAATTTTTCCCATAATAATTTTCCATTCGAATTAATATTTTGGCAGTTCAAATAAAAAAAAAAAGGAATATTCTCCAGCATATACCGATAATTTGGCACGAATTTTCCCTCCAAACAAAAAAAAAATCGTTCGAACATGAATTATCTCTATTCGAACTGTTTTATATTCGTTCGAACAGATAATTATAGAAATATATAACTATACACATATTATACCCAATATTATTATGAGTAAATGTATAAATTAATACTAAGTGTCACTAATAGCATAATACTAAGTTTCTTATCAACCTATAATATTAAGTATTTAAAATAGAACTAATATTTTATTTACAATCACTAATAGTGTTATACTTATCGTTAGTATCACTATAAGTATAATACTAAGTATCACTAATAGTATAATACTAAGTGATATTAAAGTATAAATAGCATAAAAATATGAAAACTAATAGTACTGTAATACTTTATAATATAGTCTAAGTACTTGGTTTATTACTAATATACAAACTAAATATATTAGAAATATGTATTTTATACTTATATTTAATGCAATGTTTTACTATATACTTAGTATATTACTTTATAATGCAATGCTTTACACAATACTATTTTATACTCATCTAATGCATAATATATATACTATTACATATATATATATATATACTAGTTACTTACAATATATATATAAGTAACTAGTATAAAGCTCTATACTATATATATATAGTAGTATAATATATATTATATATATACTATATTATATATACTAGTGGGAAATTTTTTATTAGTACTAATACTAATATTATATACTAGTATTAATAATATAATACTAGTCCTTTTACCTCTTGTACTTATATATATATATTTTTTATGAAGTATTATATAATTCATTCGAACTTATACCCTTTTAGTTCGAACTTATTACAAGTCCGTTCGAACGAAATTACATAATATAAGCTGCAATACAGTTTCTTCTCCATTCATTTCGTGCATCCTCTCATTTGAACTTACGATCGAATCCTCCGCCGTTAGCAGCCACAACACCGCCACCAACTTCAACCAAGTCCTCAAATCTCCTAGAACAAGAGGTATGAGTTAAATGGGTTTGATTTTTATTGATTTTTTTGTTAGTTTTGGGAGGGTCGGATTTTGAATCAATCCAACCACATTTTGTTGTTTTGGGGCCAAATGACACACCGTTAATCGGTAGAAATGATGGGGATTTACTCCTAAATCATTTCTACCGATTAAAATCTTGGATTCGGGTTGAAAAATGAGTGTGTCGATTCGGGACTGAGTCGACTCAGCCATGTCTGTTTGGCTTAGTTCCGTTCGAATGAAGTTAAATTCCATTCGAATGAAAAGTCAAGGCCATTCGAATGGAATTTAGGTTTATTTGAATGGAATATACGTTTATTCGAATGGACTTTAGGCTCATTCGAATGGAGTTATTTGAGGTCATTCGAATTAATTTTATGTTCATTCGAATGACTTTAAATTTCATTCGAATGGAATTAAAGGCCATTCGAACTGAATATCACCTATTGGCAGCCCTTATTCGAACTTATTAGAATCCATTCGAATAAGCAGTTGCCAAACATGGCAGCACAACATCATCATTCCTCTAATTCACTTTAATTACATTACATATATATTTTTTACATCAACAGTATACTATGGCAAGCAGCAGCGGAAGAAAACGTTCTCGACCCCAGACAGTCGAAAGTAGCTCCGCAGCTCCTTCTCAGCCGGCCGTGAGGCCTATACTAGTTGAGCGGGAGATCATTCTGGGTGACTTCCGTGACCTCATTTGGGAGGGGCGGAGCATACATGACATCATCACCGATCGTGGATGAACCCCGATTTGTCAACAGAGGGGCACAGCATATCCTGAGATGGTCGGTGAGTTTTACTGTGCCATGGGTTAGCAGTTTGGTGATGCTCTGTGCTATAACTTAGTAGTCTAGGAAGTGAGTATTATTTTCTCTCCCTACGTTATTGCTGAGTTTCTTGATTTGCGGCGAGAGCCGGGTGCATATCCTACAACAGCAGCAGAGAGAGCAGCGACTGCACCATCTGGAGAGGACACAACAGTCACATCCTCATCGCCAGCGCCAGATGTACAGACCGCAGAGCTAGATGCTGGCTCGGATGATAGTGAGAGCGGCGATGAGATACCTGATAATGGTCTCACAGACGATCAGGTTTGTGACCTAGTGCGAGACCCTTTGGCTCCTCCATATGATGGCAGTAAAGTGATTCGACAGGCCGACTATATAGCATTTTTCAGAATACTTAATTTGATTGTTGGGTATAACATTGATTCGAAAAAACACAAGACTGATTTCGGGATCGAGCGGGCCAGATTTATGTTACGGTTAGCACAGGGGGAGCCGATTGATCTGACATTATATTTCTTCCTCCGCATTCGCACAGAGTCACGCTATTCGGGTGGAGGTAGTCTACCATTTGCACTGTTGATATCTAACCTCCTACTCCATTCAGGGGTTACAGTGACTTTGACTGAGCGGAGGTCGCCACAGATGGAGCCCGTTAACAAGATCACATTCAGTAAGAGCAAGGGTCACTTACCAAAAACTCGTGCAGTCCTACAGGATCAGCCTCCGCTTACTGATCCAGCTTCTACTGCTGCTGCCCCTATTGAGAGACACCCTGCTGGGGCTACTCCGGATGAGGTACGAGCTATATTGGCAGAGCACCGCGACATTATATTGAGGGACTTCATTCAGCCCATGATGGAGAAGCTTAAGGACCTAGAAGGACGCTTGCAAACTTTACAGGAGGATTTTGATTTATTTAATAAATAAATATTGTTAGTTATTATTTTACTTTTTTTATGTTGTATAGAACGTCTAACTCATTTTGGGATGTAATTAATGCAGTATGGTTTTTATTTTTAGTGTTTGCTAGCCTCTTTATTGTTAATTATATTTTCTTCTCATTATACTTAATGTTCACGATAATTGAAAAAATGACACTATCTTTAAATTAATATTTAGTTAACTAAAATATTTTTAAATTAATTACATAAAATTAATTTATGAATTTGTAAATATTTTAATTCATTGTAAATCATAATATATAATATATAGAACTTTTTATTTACTTTGGAAATGATAAAAAATTAATAGAAAAAATATGTATTCTTACAATTTTAACAATATATCTTTTCAATTAAATAATACCGTTCGAACACGTTAATACTCATTCGAACAAATAATATTGCATTCGAATTAATTAATTTTCTGTTCGAATTAAATTTTATTAGTTCGAACGGTATAGATTTTTGGAGACGACCTAATTTGTCTCAGAATCTCCAGTTCGAACTACTATGTTTTAGTTCGAACGGATTTATAAGATTTTTAATGTTTTGAGATAAAATTAAAATTTTATCTCAGAAAAGTACTTTTAGGAACGAAATTAATTTTGAGAAATTTTGTGCCTAAAAGTTAAATTTCTTGTAGCGTTGACTCCCAAACCTCCCCTTCATCTTCACCATGAGTACTTTGAGTTTCATTCTCTATCTTTATGTTAGTGTTATCATGAGTACTGGCCGGCCAGAGTGGAAGGTAGCTGCCATCCAATATTAGAGAACTCAATCAAAGTCAAGCTTTATCGATTCATTTTCAGACGAAGCTGGTTAGCTTAGCTAGATCTGATGATCTTTTCGCAAGGATGGAACCCTCAACCAATACTTGTACTCCGCCTATATATTTATAATGCATGCCCTACCTCGAACATGCAATGTGAATAGAAATACTTTCGGATTTGAATTTGGATCTCGAAGTAGTGTTTCCAATGAATTTTTCTTTTTTATTTAGAGATTAAGGAAGTAATTTTTTAGTAATATTATAAATTGTTTTTTATTAAAATATTTAAGAATATAGAAAAATAAATAAAAAGTTTTTTTCAACAAGTTTTCGGACTACGTACTACCGTAGATGTAGCACCACAAGTGACAAACTAGTACTAGATGAGTACACACTAGAAGTAGAATATTACCCAGCAAGCTAGGCATGTGTGTACAGAAATATATAGCGCAGCAGCTCATGCATGGAACAGCTAGCTAGCGCGTAATGATCAGCACAGAACAGTTCTGAAGAGGCTTGAGAAAACCACCTAGAGAGAAAACTCGTGGAGTTTATTTATTTATTCATTCATTAATCAGGAGGTCATATACTCATATCAATGTATATATGCATGCCTCTAAATTTTTTATGTTTCTTATGTTTAAAAAATATCGATGAGTACTTTGAATTTTGAAAAATGCTTAATTAGTTTCTAGTACCAGTTTTGGAATAATTACGTACGTAATGCTTTTGATCAGTACTACTATTTAAGAGCCCAATTTATTATTATATATGCATGCATGGGATCTACGTACTATAATATATATATATAATAAGTTCGAAATACATTAATTATATCTTTTTTGGTTACTGATGTAAAGATTTTTTTGCATCGATATATAATATCATATATATTCAGCATGCGTCAATGAACATGGTTATAAGTAATTTTTTCTTACTTAAGATAGAAAGGGCGTACACGGACGGTAGAGACCAATGTTTTGAATACCATAGCGGATGGCGTACCGGTCAAGATACTGAAATGAAATATTTCGATACCGATACCGTTTTGTGTACCTTTCAGGATAGTCGACATATGAATAAATTATTTATATAAATATATATATATATATAAATTATAGTTCAAAATAATAATCTATATATGAAGAAATTATACATGAATACATATATGTATAAATTATAAATAGTCTAGCCTGAATTGGGGGTCAAAAAATAAGCTTATAGTATGAAGAAATGAAAAAAATAAAATAAAATAGAGGCCGAAATACCGGCCGGTACATGCCGAAATATAAGCCGGTACGGCCGGTATTTCGACCGATACGAAACAGCCCATATATCCGTACCGGACTAATGGCCGGTACGGTACGATTTTCAAAACAGTGGTGCAAATACTTCATGTATGACTCTTGGGATGCAACGCGCACGTCTTCTAGGAAAAGAAACAATATTTCTAAAGAGAAACTATATTACTAAAATTTACAAATTAATATGCATATAGGAATATCAAGCATTTCTCATATAAATACAATGATTAAACGATACGTCATTGAGATGAATTAACATGTCTAGATCGATTTTGCGGTTACCCCTACATATGGTCAAAATTAGTAGGGGTGGCAAATTGTGTTAACAGGTCATGTTCGTTTTGTATCAAAGTATGTATATTATATTATATAGGTCAACCCAAACACGACCCGTTAACCTTATCATATCAAAATTTCAAACTCTAAAATGACCCATTAATATAACGGGTTAACACGACATGATCCGTTAGTCAATCCTACGAAATAGATTAACACAACCCGACCTGTTTCAACCTATTTATGTTAACACAACACGACATGACCCGTTAACCTGTTTAGTGGTGTAAAAAAAAAAACGACAGGACCAGACCAAACCGGTTGGATTAGTCCGGTCTCGAGTTTGGTTGTGTTCGGTACCGGTTTTATTTTTTTTTAAACCAGTCAAAATTAGTCCTGTTCCAATTTTTCTTTTTCTAAAACCAGACCGGACCGGTTTATATATATTTTTTAATTNAATTTTGAAAAATGCTTAATTAGTTTCTAGTACCAGTTTTGGAATAATTACGTACGTAATGTTATTGATCAGTACTACTATTTAAGAGCCGAATTTATTATTATATATGCATGCATGGGATCTACGTACGTACTATAATATATATATAAAATAAGTTCGAAATACATTAATTATATCTTTTTTGGTTACCGATGTAAAGATTTTTTTGCATCGATATATAATATTATATATATTGAGCATGAGTCAATGAACATGGTTATAAGTAATTTTTTCTTACTTAAGATAGGAAGGGCGTCCACGTACGGTAGAGACTACTTGAGAGGTATTCATCATTTTACACTATATATTAATGTATAATTTTTTATAATTTTTATCTTTCTATTTAAATATATATTTAAATAATAACAAAATAACGGGCAAATATGTAGTGTAAGAGATAATAAATAAAATTCTTCATATTATATATATATATATATTCCACCTCCTAATATATATACATGTATGCGTGTGTATATATTATAAACATAGATAAAACAGATTAATAATTTTATAATTCATTTTATAAAATAAATAAATTTTAGAAAAATAAATTTAATTAAAAATTGATTAAATTTCATATAATACGTTAGATTTATTTTATAATAAAAATAATTTTATAACTCTACGTATAACATCCAAATATATAAATTTATATATTTATTTTTATAAAATTTATTTATAACTAAAATATTTTCTTTCATTAAATGCGTATTAATGGATTTTTTAATTTTTTGTAATTTATTCCACAAATTAGTATAATTTTTTTTTTTTTTGCTGAGTTTTTATTTAGTGTAATTCGGTCTCATAAACTACAACTAAAATAAAATGTGTTAGCTTTATGCTGAAAACTTTAAAGTTAAACAAACTAAAAATATTATATCATTTAAAAAATCTAAATCTCAAAACATGATATGCTTAAAATATTTTATATATATATATATATACACACACACACACACACATATATAAATATATATATATATATATTATCATTTAAAAAATTGATCTAATCATATTCTTAAATTCCAATGAAATAGCCATGTACATGGCGTAGAGATGTCATTACTTTTAAAAATATATCAAATGTTTTAAAAGAGTATGAGATGTTACACCCACCGATCGTGTGGGCCGACAAATTATCCCAAGAAGGTTAAATACCCTTTTTCATTTTTTTTTATATTTTTAAATATATTTTTTTTTAAAATTACAACATCATTAAAAAATACTCATTTGAAAACATATTAATAGAAATTCCAAATTTTCTTAACAACATTTAAAACTAACAAATATTAACAAATTAAAAATAACAAACACAAAAGTTATGATGATGGTACCCCATATCATAATGAAAAAGGATAGTGGGTGTATGAGATCCCATAATATATATATTGCTTGGAAATAAGAAGTATATGCTTTTTATAATGTTCTAATGAGTCTCCAATTATATAATTGACTAATTTTTTTGAATAAAAGTCATGTGACTTTGACTTTCTATTGAGACGTTACAAATGTTATTAGAGTACAACTCCAACAAAAATTATAAAATTTGAACCGCTACCTAGGATGGACCATCTTGATGAGAAGGTCGGGAAATTAAGGAAAGATATTGTAATATTCTATATAATAAAGATAATGGTATGTGATGTATGAAATCTCACATTATTTAAAAATGACAAGTTCTTATTCTTTATAATATTCCAATGAACTCCGTTGACTAATCATTTTGGAACATAAACTACATGATTTGTTCCATTAGAGCGTCACAAAAATAAAATCCAAAAGCCAAGAAAAATGAAAAAATAAACTAAAATTATAGAAAAACATAAAAAATAATTTAATGTACTTAATAATTAAAATAAAAAATAGGCTAAAACAACTTAATAATAAATTAAAAAAATACAAGAGACAAAAAGGAAGTAACTACAACTGATACGCGCGAGCCACCTCCATGGTTTCTCGATCACATATCGACCATCTCTATATTGGCCGACCATGGCCTTGACCAAGCTGGCTCCCAGTGCTGCCTCTATGGTAGTTGTACCATTTTTAAATTTAGTTTGAGAATATATTTTTCATTTTTCTTAAATTTTAGTTGATTTTTTATTTGTGCTTTTTTAAGATTATTTTACGTTTTTTTATTATTATTTTAGTTTATTGGTTGTTTTACTTTTTAAACTTTGGCTTTTTCAGATTATTCCTTTTAAAGAACAAAAGGACCATTGTTTTATTTTATAAAACTATGAGAAAACTGTTCATTTGTGGTTAATTATTTCTTATAAAAATTATTATTATTTATTAAAATGAGTATATTTTTACCGTAAATAATTATTCTCATCCTAAATAATTTATTACAAATATTTATTTTTTTTTATAATTTAACTTTCATATATTTATAACTATATTTAAGAGGATGACTGATGTTGCCATGTCAGCTTCTGATTATTGACACTAGATGACAATTTTCTATCTTATAAAACAAAGGAGAGAGGAATGAAGGAGCAATATTGAGAATTTTTTAAAATAAATGTTTGGAAAGTGAAAACTTAGTAAATTTTTATAAACCAATGATTAATGTGATGAGGTTAAAGTAGATTTTTTTAGTCATTGATTTAAATAAAATAATAATAATTAAAATAGAACTTGTTAGCTGGCATTAATAATGAGTAAGAAATGCATTTTTCCTATATAAAAATAGATTCTAACCAAGTAAACAGAGATCAAGGAAGAAAGAGAAAAACAGGGCCCATTTTTTCTGGTCCGGCTGAACGTCCTAGTTACTCTCTACATTATGGTGATCCTTATTTGTAGAAGAAGCAAACCCGTCAAACAAGCATTTTGGTATCCTCCATTGAAAATGGGGAAGAGCTGGCTTCTTGCTGTTCTCCTCTCTATTATTTCCACTGAAGTTGCTTTTTCTGTGGATGTTGGTGTTGGTGTTGGTGTTGGTATTGGTATTGGTAATGTAGATGGTGGCGGTGGCGGCGGTGGTGGAGGCGTTTCGGTTGGTGGTGGGATCAACAGCTCAGGGCCATCTGGTTCTGGGTCTTCGGTTCCAAAGCTCAACAGAGCTTACACTGCCCTCCAGGCATGGAAATCTGCAATAAAAGATGACCCATTGAAGATTTTAGACACTTGGGTTGGTGCTGATGTCTGTTCTTACAAAGGAGTCTTTTGTGCAGACTCTCAAGATGAAATGGATGCACCAACTGGCCCTGTTGTTGCAGGTATAGATCTCAACCAAGCAAATCTTCAAGGCACTCTTGTCAAGGAGCTCTCTTTCCTCACTGATATATCTCTGCTCCACCTCAACAGCAACAGATTTTCAGGCACAATTCCTAACACTTTTAGAGATCTCTCATCACTCCAAGAGTTAGACATTAGTAACAATCTCTTCTCAGGTCCTTTCCCTGTAGTCACCCTATACATTCCAAACCTCATTTACTTGGACCTCCGTTTCAACACATTCTCAGGCCCCCTTCCTGAAGATCTCTTCAACAAGAACTTAGATGCAATCTTTCTCAATAACAATCAATTTGAAGGTCAACTTCCGCAAAACTTGGGGAACTCTCCAGCTTCTGTGATAAATTTAGCTAATAACAAGTTCAGTGGAAACATCCCAACAAGTCTAGGTTTCATGGGCTCCAAACTAAAGGAGATATTGTTTCTCAATAACCAATTAACAGGTTGCATTCCTGAGGGAGTTGGGCTTTTCACAGACATGCAAGTTTTGGATGTAAGCTCCAATTCCTTGATGGGTCATCTGCCAGATACCATATCTTGTCTAGAAAATATTGAGGTTCTCAATTTGGCACACAACGAGCTATCTGGGGTTCTCCCAGACCCGATTTGTTCTCTTAGAAGCCTTGTGAATCTCACTGTTGCCTACAATTTCTTTTCCGGGTTCAGCCAGCAGTGTTCCAACCTGTTCAACAGGAATGTGGGCTTTGATTTCTCACTAAATTGCATCCCTGGGAGGGACATGCAGAGACCTCGACCAGAATGTTCAATGATTCCAGGAGGTGGGTTGAATTGTCTGAGAATCCCTGCTGCAAATCCTCTTGTTTGTGGTTCAATAGTTGCCTCATCTCCATGAGGGTAGAGTTGCAGGTCTGATATTCCCGTACAACAGGTTGGTGATGGCTGTTTGATTATTAAATACCAGCAATTAATGATTAGAGCTTCCTAATTTATTTCCTCATTAATTTAGCTCATCTAACTTGCCATTTGTCATATCCATCTTAAACGGATTGGACATGTCCAGAATTGCAGGTTGGAAGACCTTTTTCGGTATTCATTTTTTTTTTTTTTTTGGACTAAATCCAACATCTGAGTAACGAATATATAAATGGACGTGCGGTTTACTTGCTCTATCACGTTACATCTGTGTCCCATAAATTAAAGTCGTCTGTCTTCATCCTGGTAGCTTTCTACAGTCGTACTTTCACAGGCATGCCAATGCTCTAATTCGACAAACAGACATATATATCCCACTTGTCTTGTAGCATTTACCTTTGATAGGCGCACTTCTCAGCAATCCATCACCCGGATCATCCTATAGTTTCATTCTAAGAAATATGGGATTGATTTTTATAGTTATTTCCCCTATTTTTGTTTGGATTTTTTGCATTATATTAACTTGTTTTGGGTATTTATTGGGATTCCTCTTCCCCACTATGTGTACTTCTTTTTAATTTAATAAAATTATTAGCTTACAAAAAAATATTATATTGTACACTTTCATCCTATTGCTATCAAATTATCAATCTATCAACCCGTGAATTTTTTATTTTAAAGCATTAAAATTGAACTAAAGATTGATAAATAATACGTCAAGATGGAGATCTTAACGAGACAAAAGCTCAGGCCTTGCTAACTTGCACTCTCTACTCTCTAGGTACGCTAATAGAGGCCTAATATCTTGTGCACGGATGCACATCAGAATCCACTGGGGACTCCACAACAGCAACGCGTGCGCACATCCAGCGCATAACTTTCCTATTTAAAATTTATCTTTAACTTAAGTTTTTTATTTAAAATTGTATCATAATAAAAATTTTGAATTCGAACACTAACCCTATCTTTTAATTTAATAATATAAAGATGGAGCATCCGCGAGATCCAACCAGAGTCGTTGAAAGAGCTATTGACTATTGAGCTCTCATCTAACTTTCCAAGGTCTCTTATCCATGTGAAAAACAAGAGAGCATATTTACTTTCTTCTTTAAAACATCAATAAAAAGATAACTTACAATTCAACCGACTCCTTAAAAGCAATGATGCAACATTGACATGAAAGATTCTACTAATTATAACTTGGTGTAGGGGACTCATTTTCTACGCAACTCATGTGATATTGAGAATTTTTAAAACTCACAGTTTTTGACTTATCTTGCACGTTAGTTCGTACATATGATCAATCATGTAAAAAGTGTATCCTCCACCCATGTATGCTTCACAACTGCTAGTAAGTATGAACACTTTTCATAGAAAATAAACAAGAGAAACGCAATGGGGTCAATAGTTAAAAAAGGGGCATTCGCACGTTTCAATACTTTCATTCAAATGTACCGTCCAGGCCAAATATATAGATTGCCAATACTTAATAAAAATGGCAAAAAATAGTAACAACTTCCTCATGAAGATTGAAGGGAAAACAAGAGTACACGAGAGAGATCAACTCAAAAAGTTTCCTCAGAATTGCAACTGATGAAATAATTGAATAAACTGATAAACAGTGATAACGATGCTCCTATAATCCTAGCTCGTAAATTAAGCAATCCCAAGTTAACTGAAGAAATAACATAAACATAGGATGATGTCATGCAGTATATTCCTCCTCACTGATAGACCAGCTGTTATAATAGCTGCATAAGTTTTTAGTTAGCTTTGGAAGGTTTGGTTATACATGCTTAAATTAACTGCATAATTTTTAGTGACTTACGTAAATTTAATTATTCTTGTATAAACCCATCAAGGGAAGACACTCAGTAACAATATATAATGAATAGAAATGCTCATCTCTATTTCATTCCCAGAGAAAGAGTTTCTAAAAAATTCTTCTTGGTATCAGAGCTGACAGGAAGATAGAGAGATCTTCTTTCTGTAGCTGTCCAATATGTCTTCCAACTCCAATACCTCTTCCTTTACCATCACCAGTGATGACTATTCTTATCCCGTGACACAAAACATAGTAAACTTTTTGTCACACCACCTTCCATCTACAAATGGAAGACACAGATGATTAACATCCTTGAAAGCAATGACCTTCAAGGCTTTGTGACTGGCGAGACTCAACCACTACCCTAGCTTATTGTTACTGGTGATTCTGAGCACCAGCAGAACCCGGCCTTCTTAAAATGGTGCAAAACAGACCGCTTGGTCAAGGGGTGGCTTACAACCACCTTATTTGAAGACCTTGTCGGCATCGTAGTTGGGCTTATCATTGCTGTTGAAGTGTGGCATGCACTGGTGCATGTTTTTGCTCGTGTCTCTTCTGATTGTAGCCTTGCTCTTAAGCAAAAGCTCACTTCTATCAATCGTGGATTTGATACTCTCAGTATATACATGTGAAAATTCAAAATTATCCGTGATGAGTTAGCTGCCATTGGGAAATTTATACCAAATCACAAGAAGTCTTGGTGGCTTCATAATGGTCTCGGCACAGACTATTAAGTCTTTACTACCGCCATGCTCCGCCCTCCCATTCCTCTCTACTATGAAATTGTTACCCTTTTGAAATGTTATACTGAGAGGTATAAACCGGATGCACCAACATCCTCACCTATGGTATTTTATGTTCAAAAGGGGAGGTAAAACATGAAGAAACAAGGAAACTCTACTTCCTTCAATTCAAAGGGTTGTGGCTTTGTTCAAGGCAACCGGTCTAGCTCCAAGTCCTCCAACTCTCAGTCCTATAGTCTAGCCTACAACTCTCCTCAATCTTCCAATCCTCCTGCACCAAAGGATGAACTTGTTATCTATCAAATTTGCAATAAAAGTAATCACACAACCATCTAGTGTTTTAATCACTCTTATACAATTGACAATGTTCATAAGAATTTTGCAACTGTCAAATTGGATGAACCTCAAGATACAACCTGGCATCTAGACATGGGTGCAACAGATCACATGACCAATAATGCAAGTAATCTCCATTCTCTAACACCATATCATGGGACTGAAGGTGTCATGGTTGGGAGTGGGGAAGTTCTATCTATTACACATATTGGAAAAGGAATTAATGTTGGGAAAGGCTCTTCTAAAATCATTTTAAATGATGTTCTTGTGGTCCCTGATCTTAACAAAGATTTGTTGTCTATTAGCAAGTTAACCTCTAATTTTCCTCTCACCATTCAATTTGATGGTTCTGGTTTTGTGGTAAAGGATAGGACCACACAGAGGATAATAGCAACAGGCAAGAAATGGAAAGGGTTGTATACTTTTGATGATGTTCCACCAAATCCTACTGCATCTGCTACTTATTTTTCTACAAGATTTCGAAGAACAAATAAAGCTTGTTGGCATTTGCGATTGGGTCACCCTTATTCCAAAATCTTAGATTATCTTTGTAATCAAAAGTTTATTGTCTCTGATTCTAATTTCAAAAGTACTAAGATATGTACCAACTACCAAATGGGCAAAGCTACCAAACTTCCTTCTCTACCTCATGATAATAACATTGACTTTCATTTTTACAAGACTCACTGTGATCTTGGGGGGCCTGCACCTATTGTTTCAAGGCACAAGTATCAGTACTATGCCACTTTTGTGGATGAATATACTCGTTTCACATGGTTGCTTCCACTTCACCATAAGTCAGAACTATTTGACAGCATTGTTTATTTTCACAAACTTGTTGCATGTCAATTCAATGTTAAGATCTGTATTTTCAAATGGGCAAAGGTGGGGGAGTTTTCTAACCACGCTCTCACAACCTATTTGTTGGATAATGGTATTCACCACCAATTTGCATGTCCTAAGACTCCTGAACAAAATGGAAAGGCTAAAAGAAGGCACCGTAGCATTATAGAATTTGGATTATCTATGTTCTTTCATGCTAATCTACCTCACCGCTTTTGGTGTGATTGTTTTTCCACTACAGTCTTTCTACTTAACAGGTTACCTTTACAAAACTGGCAGCGTTTGGTTACTAAGCCTAGCCCAACTCAACTCAACTCATCTCATTTAATCATTACAACTTTCCCAACTTTCAATACAAAATATAATAAACAATTCAACTTTTTCAAATCTCAAAATAATAATAATATTTTAAACTTGCATCTCAACTCAACCTACTATCCAAACCAGATATGGACTCACCCTACTTTCATCTTCATCATACACACCCAGACTATAGTGTTCTTCAAGTTCTCGGCTCAAGATGTTTCCCTTACCTTGGTGACTATAGGCAACACAAGCTGGAACCAAAATCTCTCCCATGTGTGATGGTCAAACTGACATTGAGGGGGAGCTATCCACTTTTGCTGAAAGGACAACTTCTCTTCTTGTTGCATCTGCCTCTTCTCCTCATTCCTTGCCTCTGTCTAAAGCAGATCCTCTAGCCAGTGAGTCTCCACCAAACCCTACTCATGACCCTGTACCTTCTTTGATTAGTGGTCCTTCATAACACATTGCTTTTGCAACACCTCCTCACACCATGGTTACAAGATCACAAATAGGAATTTGAAAGCCCAAACCCAGATATGCCAATTTGCACACTATTTCTACCATTCCCAATATTCCTAAGTCCATTGTCTTCACCAAAAAGCATCATGGTTGGACCTTTACCATGCAAGAATAACTCACTATATTGGCTGCAAACCATACTTGGACTCTTTTACCTCGGCACCTTGACATGAATGTTGTAGGTTGTAAATGAGTCTACAAAGCCAAACTACAACCTGATGGATCCTTGTAATGTTCTAAAGCTCATCTCGTTGCTAAGGGGTTCACTCAAATTGATGGTGTGGACTTCTTTGAGACATTTTCTCCAGTTATTTGACATGCTAGCATTCATGTTGTGCTCGCCTTTGCAATTTTCAAAAGGTGGGATCTTTGACAGCTTGATGTTAAAAATGTTTTCCTTCATAGAAAGCTCAACACACCTGTCTATATGCAATAACCCCTGGCTATGTCAATCTCGATTATCCTTCTTATGTGTGCAAGCTTCATTGTGCCCTTTATGGACTCAAGCAAGCTCCACAAGCCTAGTTTGATCGGCTAAGTGACTTTTTTCTTCAACTTGGATTGTATTCAAGTCCTACTGATCCCACTCTCCACAAGGTATACTTATCTTGTTACCCTATGTTGATGATATGGTGGTCACATGCACTAGTTCCACCCAAATAGAGTGGCTCATTTAGCAGTTGGGTCATCAATTCTCCATCAAGGATCTTGGTCACCTCCATCAAGGATCTTGGTCACAGACTTGGTCCCAACATGTTTCTCACTTAGCATCGATTTGCTCTTGAACTTCTGACTCGTTTTCAAATGTCTGATTGCAAGCCTATTGCCACCCTCATCCCTCTAAAGATCAGCATCTAAGTTCCCCTACTGAACTTCTTCCTGATCATATCGGAGCATTGAAGGTGGTTTGCAATATCTAATATTTACAAGGCCCAACCTCTCCTATAGTGTGAATTGTGCCTGTCAGTTTATGCAAACCCCTACTATGGCTCATATTCAACTTCTTAAATAGATCTTAAGTTACCATAAGGGTACTGCCAACATGGGTCATTATCTCCACTCCAACAGCAGTCTTGATCTCTATGGTTTCTTTGATGCGGACTGGGCAAGGTGCCCCCTCACGCGTAGTTGTACGACTCATTTTTATATCTTTCTTGATGACAATTGCATTTTGTGGAGTGCTGAGAAGCAAACCATAGTGGCTCAATCTAGTGCTGAAGCTGAATACCGCTCCATGGCCACAATTGTAGCTAAGCTTACTTGGCTCTCTCATCTGTTGAGAGACCTAGGCATTTTTCTGCCCAAACCCCCTTCACTTCACTGTGACAACCTCAACGCCTTTTACATAGCTATGAATCCAGTCCTTCATGCTCACACGAAGCATATCAAGCTAGACTACTATTATGTCTATGAACGCGTGGCACTTGGTTTACTTGAAACTCGTTTTGTCTCCTCTTCTCATCAGCTGGCTGACATCTTTATTAAGCCAGTTCCAAAGGCTCAGTCCCAAAATTTTCGAATTAAACTTGGCATTCTGCCTGATCCTCGGCCATGTTTGAGGGGGAGTGATAGTAGTGCTCCCATAATCCCAGTTCGTAAATTAAGCAATCCCAAGTCAGCTAAAGAAACAGTAGAAATAGAGGAGGATATCCTGCAATATATTCCTCCTTAGCAATAGGCCAGCTGTTATACCAGCTGTCATAAGTCTTTGGTTAGTTTTGGAAGGTCTAGTTGTACATGCTTAAATTAGCTACATAATTTTAGTGACTTACGTAAATTTAGGTATTCTTGTATAAACCCATCAAAGAAAGATGTACTCTATAACAACATTATATAATGAATAGAAATGATCCTCTCGATCTCATCCCTGTGAGATAGGATTTCTCAAAATTCTTCAAACAGGTCAAAGGTGTATTTTTTAGAGAACCACCTCCTGCAAAGACAAGTTTTTGAGTCTCCATTGCATGAAATCAAACTCCACAATTTCTAAACAAGAATTAATCCTGAAAAGGGAACCAAAGGTATCCTAATTGGCCAAATAGTATGGTGATTATATATGCACGTTACTAAACTAGTTTAAACTGATTATATCACAAGAAGCTAGGGGATATTGTGATCTCATGTAGAACCAAATAAATCAACAAGTCAAACTTATACATTACAATTTCTAGCCTCTTTTTTATACCAACCATACTTCTTATGGCCATTTTTATTTTTATTTTTGAGAATTTTTATCTTGGTTCTTAAGGAACTTTCAAATTCAAATATGCACTTATTAAGCACCTGCTAACATGCAGGAGGTTTCACCTTTTAATTGAGTCTATAGTCAGGATATTATCTCAGCATCTCTACTCTGTTACATGTAAAATCACTACTAATTCCAAAAGTAAAAGTTGATAGGAAGAAATAGATTTAATCATCTATATTTGTCTTAACATTTTCTGACAATCTTTGCTTGAAGCTACCTATGTATGTTCTGCTATTAAAGGACGCGAGGGGTGGAATTCTCATTGACACCCTCTATGAGGACAGTTTCAATGAATATCATTGATTCATTACGCGGTTTGATTTTCCTTGAATCGAAAAAATTTCCTTCAAGGTGATATGTTTCTCGACTATGAGTGGAGAAATCATAGGGTTGGAATTGTTAGGCTCTATTTCCTATTTGTTTTGTTATCTTATACATTTAATGTTTGTATTTGAACTTCTTTGAGGTCCCTCACCCTCTCTTATTGTATTTTCATATATAGTTAGTCACATTTTCCCCCATAAAAGAAAGGCTGGAAGGGTGGACTGTGCAAGCGACAACGTCTTTGATAAGTTTGAAATATCATCACTACAATACATCAATTCAACTATATAAAGTCCAAGTTTGACATCATGGTTCATTAGTGGCTGGAAAGTGTCTACTTGAATGGTTGTTAGAAGCTAGCACTCTAGCTACTGAGTCCAGCTTTAGAGGTGCTTGACGGTTGTGATACTAGGGATGATTGACTTGGCATGCTCTCAACAACGAAAGGGCAAACCACTTAGAGCATTCACATTAGGATGATAAAAAGTTTTGCCAAATTTTACTCAACTTATCTTTTAATATTTTAACTACTCATATTTCTAAAACATCCTACATCTCATTTCCTATTCTTTCTTTATTCTATTAAGATAATTTTTTTTCTATTCTTTTCTTATTATTATTTTTTAATTCACTTCCTTTTACAATCCTAACTACCCACTCTTTTATTTTTTTTCTTTCTATTTTCAACTATTGATCTCTAGCGAATATTTTAAACAAAAATTTAAATTATTTTTGAGTAAGTACGATAATATTTTCAGAATTATTATGTTTTTAAGAATTTTTTTTTAAATTCGCATTTTCCAACAGTAATATTTTCTAATGGTAATGATTTTTGTCCTTCTCCCAGTGCAAATAATTTTTGTCATTTTCCTAACGGTCATATTTTCAAAAGATAATATTTTGATGTATAAATAAGAGCGTTTATTCTTTCATTGACATCCATACCCACCTCAGTTTCATTTGAGATTAAGAGAAAACTTTCATTCTGGCCTCATACTTCCCTTCGCCCTTTCTATAGCTCATTCTTTATTTCGCAAATTACTTCTTCACTTTGTCTCTGTATATGAGTTGGAGATAGTCAATGTCGTAAGTACATTAGCTATGATTATATACAAGGGCATGAACGACTTTTTTCCGTGACTATTTTGCAGAATCACCAGAAATCCCTCCAATATATTTTGAACGAGATTTCGTATGGATGATTCTCCTTTTCTTCATATTTAGCAGGAAGTAGCAGCTTACGAGTCTTATTTCATTTAAAGAAGAGATAATGTTGGAAGATTTGGTTTATCTTCCTTTCAAAAGATAACCGTTGTACTTATAAATGCTTGCATATGGAGTACCTGCCGATTTCATAGATGAATAATACATATGGATTGGAGAAAGCACCATAATAGAGAGCTTGAAAAAAATTGTGGAAGCCATCGTAAACGTTTTTTCTAATGAATATTTGAGGTCTCCAAATGTCAATAATATTGTTTGATTGCTTTTGGTTGGTGAGCATTGTGGATTACCCAGGATGCTAGGGAGCATTTATTGCATGTACTAGAAGTGAAAAAATTGGTTATTTGAGTAGAAATGTATGTACTTTGGTCGCAGTCTTAAACTAACTATTATCTTAGAATCGGTGGCATCATATGATCTTTGGACATAACTTGCATTTTTCGGATTACTTGATTCTCATAATGATATCAATTTGCTATAGAGATCGTTTATTTTCATTGAGTTCATCCAAGGGAGTGCTCCTCCAATCAATTACTCAATTAATGCTAATAAATATATTATGGGTTACTATCTTATCGATGGTATATATCCAAAATGGTCAACATTTGTGAAGACGATCCCATGTCCACAACGGAACAAGAAGAAATATTTTGCAGCAATACAAGAATCAACAAGAAATGATGTAGAGTATGCATTTGGGGTACTTCAACAATACATTGCAATCATTCATGGACCAGCTCGAATGTTCATAATTAATGATCTAAAAAATATAATGAAAGCAAGCGTAATTTTATATAACATGATTATCAAATACAAATGAGAAGATAATGGAATTCCCGACTTTGATGACGAACAAGTTGATGATATTCCTCTTGAATTGTTGTGCAATCTTACAAGTGAACTTTTAAAGTTCATTCAATGCAATCATCAAATTAGAGACACTTCAGCTCATTCTCAGCTCTAGTTGGATCTAATTGATCATTATGGCAATTATATTACCAATTGAAGAAAAAAAAAATTGACCTCAAGTTCAGTGTAATATCTAGGGTTGAAGGTTTTCTCCTTTGGACTTAGAAAACCGATTGGACTAATCAACTTTAGTCCAAGAAACTATAGAAATTGAGTTTCTAGTCCAGTCTCAGGGTAGTGCTTTTTCAACCTGCACCAAATTGAATTTAATATATAAATTTTTTAAAAAATTATATGATATTTGTAATTTTTTAAGTAGTTATATAAATTAAAAGCAAGTAATTATATGATTTTCAGCTTCTAACTAATTATAAGTAATTATTTAAATCTCTTCTAACCTAATT
Organism: Carya cathayensis; assembly: GCA_011037825.1. NCBI lineage: Eukaryota > Viridiplantae > Streptophyta > Magnoliopsida > Fagales > Juglandaceae > Carya > Carya cathayensis. Next base: position 720,951 of record QGSO01000275.1, read on the forward strand.
ATTTATGTTTAGATTATATAAAAATTAAAGGTTAATAATTTTAAGACAAAGTATTAACTATTAATTATTGATAGTACACATACTATTAGTATTATTAGTTTATTATACTTAATTAAGATACTTAATTAGTCAAGTATATGCTTAGTTAGACTACTTAGATTATATCCTTTACTTTCTTTTTTTTTATCATTCTATATAACTTTTTGTCAAAATCTTAAAAAAAAGAAAAGAAAAAATGACTCTGACTGAAATGCTCCGACAAGAGATTGGACCGAACCAAAGCGGTTCAGTTCAGTCCAAAGTCCTTATTGGTCTGGACTTTTGATGGACCAAAAAAATCGATCCAGTATGAAATTCTCCTCCAAGACTGGCCAAACTAGACCGATTACACCTATAGTAATATTTGTTGTTAGTTTGGTGTTATCCATTCCAATTACGATTTTATTTCGCGAATAAAATATATCACAACAAGATTTAGGCTAATTTTTTCTCGAGCATAAGCCATCTTCATTGTCAAAAACAAATTGCTATACAAACATCTCAATTACATGCATCCAACATCATGTTTAATGTCTAACATCGCAAACATTGTCCAACATTACAAACAATGTCCTTAACTAAAAAAAAAAAAAAAATTAAGGAGATACAAATTAATCATAAAATGCAAGCAAGAAAATTTTCCCAATGATTAAAGAATTTATAATTTAATTGTCCTATCATTTCACTGCTTATCTGCATTACGTTTTGCCATGATTTTCATTTGACGTTGATGGGAATATGTTCATTGTAATTTAGGTTAGCTAGTGATATTTGTCAACATAATCTGCTCATCCATTTCTAAGCGTTCCCTCTCTGCTTTCTCCTCAACTTTAAATTGGGTAAATTGAAGTCTATCCATTGCCAACTTGATCCTCTCATTCTCCTACTGTATTTTATGATACTCTATTTATCAATCGAAATGCATTTTATGCTTCTTAAGACAAAAATACTCTTTCTCTTGAAATCGTGACTCCTCAAGAAGAGTATAATTCATCATGGAGATCTCAACAATGTCCTCATCTATCCTATTTATGGTCTTTCATTTCACTTTCTCCACTTTCCTTCCCACTTGCCTATCCAAGTCAACAACATGCTTCCCCTCAGCTTCATTTAGTTAATCTAGCGTAACAAATGTATGGGTTGGGGTTCAGTGACATTGGGGATCTTCGCTTTGGGTGGTCCTTGGAGCAACACTCAACCTATTTTGATTGATCCATAAATAGATGCCAACAAAGCTCAAATGGAAATTGAGTTTTCTCTAGTGATTGATACATAATCTTAGCTTTGTTAAACTAGCAAAATACAAACAAATTGCACAATAATTAGTGTGCATTTATCCAAAACCAAAGCAACACAGTATGTACAATAGCAACAAGAAGCTAATGGATGAATATACATTGTCATGCTCAGTCAAGCCACTTTGATTTAACTAGGGGTTTAAGGAAAAACTAAAAAACTGGTTGAACCAGATCAGACTAGACTGAACCCATTGGTTTGGTCTAGTTTGTAAGTAGTCCAATGCAATATCGGTTCTTAAGAATCGAAACCAGTTTTAAACTGATGTGGTATCGGTTTTCATATTTTGAAAACTGGTTTAAACTGAACCGGATCGATATATATTTATAATTTTTTATATTATATATAATTTTTTGTATTATATTATATATATTATATGCTAAATTGCTAATTACAATAACATGGACTTCTAATCTTATTATTCAAATCTATTATTTTTATCACATAAAATTAATATAGCATGTCATATAACATAAAATTAATCTTATAATTTTTAAGATAACATTTTATATAACATATAAATTTTAATCCTATAATACAAAATTAATAAAACATAAAATTATAATCTTAAACATAAACATTAATATTAAGTTATTAATATAAACTTACTTTTGATATATATATATATATAATGTATTTATACTATACTGTAAATAGACTAATAGTTTAGTATATGTGAATATCATATTATTGCTAACATAGATAGTCTATAAAACTGGAAAAACCAGACTGGACTGGAACAAAACTAAAATAACTAGAAGTTTCAATTTTGATAGTGAATCGGTCCCGTATTGGTTCTTAAATTCTCAAAACTAGAGTATATCGATTCGGTTCTAAAAAACGTACAAAATTAGACCCGTTACACCCATAGATTTTATTTTATTTTTTAATATCAAGATTACTTCCATTGATAAACATACTGTTACAAAGAGTCTAACTGAACAACATGTCTAACACAATTAGGAATCTCTTCTAATTCATACAGATCACAACCACTCAAGAGGGCACTTGACAAGCATGTGGGCTGCCATGTTAGAATCCCTCTTAGTGTGGCAAAAGCTCCAAGAAGCAAAACCTTGTAGAACTTGTTTTTTGTCCTCAATAATTAAACCACCTTTGCTCCAATCAACTGTTATCTTTTGCATTCTCTCCACCACTTGCAACGAGTCCCCTTAAAAAATGATAGGATGAAAGCCAACCTCTTTGCAGAATAAAACAACCATCATCATTGCATATGCTTTTGCAGTGAAGGGAAAGATCTTGAAGCTTCTTCTTGCTTGGAGAGTGCCAAGAACATGGCCATTACTATCCCTAAGGATTGCTCCAATACCAATTAAGCCCATGATTTGATTAATAGCAGAATCCAAGTTCAATTTGTAGGTCCCCTCAGGAAGTGTTTTTTATCTTTGATTACTTTCAGAGTAGACTGCAGTTATTGCAATTGGTGCATTCTATTTTATAGCTTTAAAGCATTTTAGATCATCTTGGGCTTTGTGAACAATAAAGTTTGGATCTCTAAACTAATTACCGTGCCCAAACTCATTCCTCATTGTCCATATTAGTCTCACTATTTATCCTACTTCCTCCATCAATGTTTTTGGTAACTTGTCAATCATTTGTTGCTAGATTTCTTTGAAGGACAAGCCATCTAGAGAAAGTTTTTGAAGTGGTCTGCTAACTTGACTCCAGACATTTCGGGTAGCACCACAATTCCACAGAACATGACCTGAGGACTCTTCTTCAAGACCACAGATTGGGCATTTGTTTTCCTCTCTGATTTTTCTCTTGAATAGATTAGAGAAAGTTGGCAAAGCCTCATTACATGCCCTTCAAAGGAACATTCTATCACCATTTGGAACCTGCAATTTCTACAACACTTTCCATAGGTCACTTTGTACACAATTAGTTGAGGGGCCACTGACTTGATTGGACTAAATTTCTCTGTGAAGAAGATAGCCACTCTTCACTGAGAATATGTCATTTATAGTGCCTCTCCAAATCAGTTGATTTTTTCTATTTCCCAAACTGACTGGGATCGTTTTAATTAATTTTACCTCTTGTTAAGTAAACAAATTTGAGGGAATTTTGTCATCCCACATTCTAAAAGAAAAGTCAATTAAGTCAGCCACCAACATCACATTAGTTGAAGCATTGTACCTGTTTTGTGGAACAAGGAAGTGGGGTCTAGGAAGCCTTTTATCCTTCCATATTTTCACCTGTGAGCCATTGCCTACTCTCCATTGCAAACCCTCTCTTAATAACTTGATATCAGCATGCAGACTCCTCCAAGCCAATGATGGTCGAGAGCCTACTTTTGCATCTAAAATTGAGGCATGTGGGAAATATTTCTATTTGAGAATAATGGCAGGGAGTGAAGTTGGGCATTGTAACATTTTCCACCCATTTCTTGCTAGTAGAGCAATGTTAAAGCTATAGAAGTTTCTGAAATCCAAACCTCTTTGATCTTTTGCTTTACTAATTTGGCTCCACTTTACCCAATGTATCTTGGACTGATCCTCACTGAAACTCCACCAAAACTTCCTTAGAACCTGGTCTAATCTGGTGGTGATAGATTTAGGAAGGAGAAAGATACCAATTGTGTATGTGTGGATGGCTTGCAACACAGATTTCAGTAGAACTTCTTTTCCAATAGTCGACAGGCTACTTGTTTTCCAGTTGGTGATTTTGGACCATACTTAAGTTGTTTTCCAGTTGTTACACCCCTAGATTTAACCATCCACTAGGGCTAGCTTTGCACATAATTTATTGGTCATTTTTGAATCGTCGACCACCTATGCTTTAAGGACCCAATTGTCTGCTCTGTTGTACTTTGCTTATATTCGATGAAGTATAACAAAATTTTCTCCCAAAGTTGGGTATGTTTTTTATTGGTCTCCTAGATTGCATCTAAACTAATATTCAATCACTTCAACACAAGTAGTTTGTCTTCCTCTTAGGTGAAGTTGGCACCCCTCTGTGATTGTTAGTGGTAAAAACCTCTTGTTCGGGTGGGGATGGAGAGTCTTCTACTAACACTAGATTATGTTGAGTTTGACTCAATAATGAGTGGTCAATGTTAGGGTCCTAATGTAAAAGGTTCGTGAAGAACTTATTTCCAGGCTCATGTGAGTCTATTTCTATAAAATCATAGTCAATGAAGTAATTTAAACAAATTAGAAACTCAAAATTAGCTCATAAATCAAGATTGCCAAACTGGCTCAGAAAATAGTGGTGACCTAGAGGAAGGGGCACAAACTTAAGGCTGTAACAATCGGTTGCCAATATTCTGAGTGTTCAAACATATATTGCGCATCCAGGTTATCCAGCCATGGAGTTTGTGCCTATACCCCTTGTCCTTAATGAAGTTTGATTTCATCACCACTGCATATAATCACACACAGAGGAAAAGAATGTTGCTGAAAGAGAAAAATGACCCAGTAAAGGCAAATATCACAACAACAGGAAAAATAGCACAAAAGAAAAGTTAACCAACAAAGCAAAATAACATAGGATTACTTCTCTATCAAAAGGGCTGCCACATATTCTCAAGGACTTCAAAATAAAATGGCAAAGCCAAATAACATGAGAAAATATTAATGATTAAAAAAAAATAGGTTATCATATTGAGCACAAGGGGTTGTTATGTTTAATCAAGAATAAGTTGAGTTAAGCATAGAGATATCATAGTAGAAAAAAAAAATCCAAACAACAAAGCAAAACAAAAATAGCAAAACAGTAGATCAATTCTCCACCACAAAGGGCTGCCACATAAGCCTAAGGACTTCAAAATAAAATGTTTGAGTTAAGTATGGATATATTGCAATACAAAATAAAAGCCAACTAGCAAAGCAAAACAAAAAAAGCAAATAGTTTGCCTAATTCTCAAGCATAAAGGCTATCACATATTCCCAAAGACTTCAAAATCAAATGACAAGGCCAAATATCACAGGGAAATATCAACGATTAAAGGAAAAATAGCACAAAATATGTTCCATGTTAAGCATAAAGGGTTATTATTTTTAATTAATAAAAAGTTAAGTTAAGCATGGATATATCACACACAAAAGAAAAATTCAACAGCAAAGCAAAAGAAAAACAACAAAATTTTTTTCCAATATTCTTGACCACAAGGGGCTGCTGCATAGTCCCAAGGACTTCAAAATCAAATGACAAAGCCAAATACAGCAACTAAATATCAATAATTAAAGAAAAACCAATACAAAACATGTTACCATATTTAGCACAAGGGGCTGCCATTTTTAATATATATAAAAAAAAGTTGAGTTAAGCATGGATATATCACAACACAAAAGAAAATCCAATCAACAAAGTAAAAGAAAAACAACAAAACAATGGACCAATTCTCAACCACAAGGGGATACCACATATTCCAAGGACTTCAAAGTAAAATGAAGCCAAATACCACATCCAAATAATAATGATTAAAGAAAAAAGCACAAAACAAGTTATCATATTGAGCACAAGGGACTGTCATTTTTAATCAAGAAGAAGTTTAGTTAAGCAAGGGTATATCACAACACCAAAGAAAAGCCAACCAACAAAGCAAAAGAAAAACAACAAAACAATGGATCAATTCTCGACCACACGGGGTTGCCACATATTCCCAAGGACTTCAAAATCAATGAATGGTATAACTCAAGAATAGAAGGGCTCAAAATAGTCAAAGGTCAGGCATAAGGAAGGAGCACAAGCTTGAATGGTTGCAAATCCCAATTGCCTTTGTGAAAGTTTCATAACAAAAATGGTCATCCAAGTTACCCTAGCATAGAGATCGAGCCCCATTCACACTACCTGCTATTTTTATACTCTGAACATTCAATTCAACGATCATCATAGCCTCAGTACGTTACAGATACAATCTCAACGACAACCTATGCATATCAAAACTAGAAGTTGCAAAATATTTGTTCCAACAACAAATTCACAATCTTTACCAATAGAGTTATCAAATTAGCACTCTCAAGAGCCGCGACAACAATCATTCTCATAACTTGTGATTTGCAACTCAAGCATATATCATCATAGCATAAACATAACCCACAGTAAACGGAAATAGCATAAAAAGCTATGACTCAAGAACAAAAAAATTAATAATAGAGGGAAAATAATTAGAGACCCTACATCACAAAGGAAGAATCAATAGATCCCAAATAACAAATTGCCATTTACATCAATAGCAAAACCAAATATCACAGCAATAGCAAAGCCAAAGAAAAGCTAAGCTCACCCAAATTGCTTGAGTTACAAAAACTTATCAAACAATAGTGGAAGTTGTCACAAAATCATGCAAAGCCAAATATCATAGCAAAGCCAAGGTAGAGAACATAGCACAAAAACTTATGCAAAAGAAATCTAAAATCATACCGAACTTGTTCTATGTGAGAATGAGAGCAAGAGAGGTTCTACCATCAATCTCTCTTAGGCATTGATCGGTGCAAAACTGTAAGTGCACAGTATCTGTAGCCCAGATGACTAACACAAGAGGGGGGGTGAATTGAGTTGTATTTAAGAAAATAACAATTATAAATCAAATATACAATATAAAATATAATTAAAATATAAATAGCAATAAATATAAAGAGTAAGGGTAAGAGAAGCAAACTCAGTATGTTAACGAGGTTCGGCCCCACTGCCTTCGTCCTCGCCTTAAGCTACCCCTTGAGGATCCTCGAATTCACTATTCAACCTCCTTCAGGTGGAGATAGAAACCTATTACACTTTTGAACAATACCACTACAAAGGATCCGTGTAGAACACCCTCTACACTTGCAATCACCTCACACGTGGTAATTCAACTATTTCTTGTGTAGAACACTTTCTACGCGCACAAGGGTTATACACACCCTTTTACTGATACAAGAATTGATAGTGGGTAGGATATCAGAAAACACTCCTCAATGAGTGAAATAAGAACAATACAGCACAAACTATACCTCTCAAAATGAATAAGAGTTAAGGCTCAATGCTTAGAAAAGAGAGAATGAAAGCTTTGAATGAATATTGTATGCTCTTGGTGTTATGAATGTGAAACTCTCAAATGATCTATTTATAGGCATATGAGACTTCATATTCAAATTTAAAAAGATTCACATGTCAAAGACATCATCATTCACTTTTCAAAAATTCAAACCTAATCTTTTTACTTTTTGTATATGACAAAAGGAGCACACTTTGCTTTTCAAAATATTCAAATTTAATTTTCAAAAAATATTCATGCACATGTGGAAAATGTATTTTAATGCATTATGATAAAATATTAATTTTGAGCCTTAATCCTAATTTCGAATTTTAAGAGATTTACAACATTACTCTATGACTTTAATGTGAATTTGTTTCCTTCTTGCTCATGCTTGGTTCTTTGATGTGCTTGACTCCATTGTATGGACAACTTGAGCTTGAGACTCCTTCATTCTTTGAAATCATTTGTTATCATCAAAATTCATGTGTAGATATATAATTACACAAAACTTGAAATCTTAGGTTCAACAGTATCGTAGTTTTATAGAAAAGTGATAAGAAGAGTATCGTCCTCAGGGATTAGCACCTTACTTATGCCAAATACCAAAATTATACTAATCTCGATTTTATCTAGATGAATCACTAAGATTTTCGTAGTTGCAATTTAAACTAAAATTTACTCAAAGAGAAATACGCAAATGAAATAAAATTGACGCTCGAAGATCAGATTAATGGGAAAGAAAACTTCTAGGAAATCGATTTCACCTAATTCAACTATGCTTTCCTCATCCAACTAATTTAATTTAATTTTTTTTTATCTATTAGCAAATCTCTAATTCATCCAAAAGCCTCTTTCGATAGTCAATTGAAAATTATTCTTGTTCATCAATTCACACAAGAATATGCAAATTAAATAATCAAGAACACAATAAGACCAATTATTTAATTACTACATAGGTTCATACAAGTCTTTCGATCTCTATACTTACCTATGCTGAAATATTCAAGATCTACCCTATGATTCCCTCTTTCGATAACAAATCACAAGATTAAAAATCATCTAATCAATGGCCAGTTAATTAGAAGTAATAAATTCAGAATAAATCAGATAAACAAAGAGAGAATCGCTTTAAATTAGCATAGACAATCAAGCATAGTTCGGATTGAATTAGCTCATACTAGAAATTGAATTCAATATAAACGAATTCACCATAATTGTTCTGAGAAAATTGGAAGAAAATAAACGCTGAAAAATACTCCTTGCAACCGCAACTCGTCTTAAAAAACTCAAGGAAATGATTCAAGGCTTTTCTCCCGTCTGTGCTCGTATATGATTCCAATGTACGTGCAATATGTGGAATTCCCTCTTCAAAACGGATGATTTGAATCCTTCTAGATGTGTTTTTTCTCTCCCAAAATGTGTTCTCTAGTCAAAAATTACGGCCATAAAGTGAAAAATCACTTTTATATGGTGTGACGGCGGAAAACCCTAAATCTGTCAAAATACGATGTTCGCTCGAGCGGGGTGTCGAGCGAACATCGAGCGGTCGACTTTGCCTAAATTCGATCGAGCGGCTTGTTGAGCGCACCTCAAGCATTCAACTCTGCCTGATTTCGCTCGAGCGGCCAATGTCTCCGCTCAAGCGATCTTTGTATTCCCGCAACCCGCTCGAGCTCACTGTCGAGCGGCAGTCGAGCGAAGTTGTAAATCTGCAACATGAAATTTTGCAAGTCATCAAATACCCCCAAACTTACAACTTTGTTTGTCCTCAAACAAAAAGAAAAGCAAATGATAGTTTAGGCAATATCAACTCAACCCCAAAGAGAAGTATCATCACTCACCAAGCTTTTATGAATTTAGATTTCATCACTAGTATCTTACTCTTTTAACATCAAAGATAGCAAGAAAATCAATCAAAATTTTTGTAATTTGTCAAGCAAGAGTTAGGCGTTTACTTCAACCTAAAGCTAAGACCTTGAGTGTGTGTGTGATATAGTCAATTTAACCTCAAACCACCTGCAAACTCAGATAAAAGTAGAACAACGAAAATCAGAAGAATTCTCTTAAAACTTAACCCCATAAGTCCAATTTTCAGAAATCCTCTCCACTAATGTAGTCAATACCAAAATCAGAGATCAAAAGGTCTTTAATAAGGTTGTAATGATAGGTCACAGGGTAAGGGTTAAGAAAGAACTGGATATGGATAATCAAAGCAAACTGGAAAAATACTTTGTGAAAAGAACACTAAAAGAAATTTCCACATGATTCAAATCATAGCTCTTTCTTGGCAATATGCTCATACTTGTGGCATTATTGTTGCCGTACTCACTGATGCAATACCAACAATTCCCTTAACAAAATTCGAGGTGATTCACACTCCGCTTAGTGACTTCTTTTTTCTTTTTCTTTTCTTTTCTTCTTCTTCTTCTTCTTTTTTTTTTTTTAGAACTTCCTTTCTTCTTCTTCTTCTTTGATCAAACAGAGCAAACATAGTACGAATCATTTTCTTTCACTAATTTTCTCTTTTAAATGTAACTTTCCACCAAAGTATTTTCTCAAACTATCAAAGGTAGATTCATTGTTTTTCAGGCTTAGAACGGGCATGGTTTATATAGTTCATAGAACAAATAAAGGCTTATGTAGAATAAGGTTCAAGGGGGTTGACTATGGAAACACACCATGTAATGATGGCATGACATTTAGGATGACTGAGAAAGCTTTTTGGTTATGCCAAAGAAATGCCTAGATCATTTCTCTAATATTTGGTCTCAACTAGGATTTCGCCTCAAGGACCCATCAATGGATTCTAGAGGAAAGCAAAATCGAACTTCCCTCTTTCAATTAATTCAACCTCTTCTCTTCATAAGCAAAATGGAATCAAAGAAAAACGACTATGTGCTCAATTATGTTCAAGGTCATAGATTTAAACCAAAGTACCCACAAAACTTCACTTAACATAAAAGAAATTTTTGAAAATTTTTCTCAAAACCATCTTCAATCACAAATTTCAGAGTCATAGAGACTTCAATCTTACTCCAATGCAAGCTTGGTAAGAGAATCAAACAACCCATCAACAACCCAAAACTTAGAAAACAAGAGGATCAAATGACTATAGGAATTCACACCCCCAAACTTAAACTAAAAAAAATGTCCTCATTGTAATGCAAAAGTAAAAAGGATTGAAAAAATAAAAGGAACTTCCCTGGTTTCATGATGAGTCTTCCGAAATTTAAAATTTTTCAACTCTTTATTCATGCTAAATAAACTTACATCAAAAACCAAATTATTAAAACTAAATAAATAAAGATAATAAAATAAATGAAAGAATGAAAGATAGATCTATGAGTTGCCTCCCATAAGCGCTTGTTTTAAAGTCTACAGCCAGACTTTCCAATCTCCATCAATTAGAATCTCCAAGAGGAATAAATGCATAGTTCCTCTCCACTTATTCTCCATAGTAGTGCTTCAATCTCTGACCGTTAACTCTGAAAATATTCTCTGTCTTGTCCTTCAAATCTACTGCTCCAAAAGAGAAAACTTCATGAATTGTATAAGGACCTGTCCATCTTGACTTTAACTTTCCCGAGAAGAGTTTGAGTCGTGAATTGAATAGTAAAACTTGTTGTCCTGGTGCAAACTCTCGCCTAAGAATCTGTTTGTCATGCCACTTCTTCGTCCGTTCTTTATAGATCTTTGCATTTTCATATGCATCATTCCGGAACTCTTCCATCTCATTCAATTGAAGAAGTCTCTTTTCACCTGCTGCCTTCAAATCAAAGTTAAACTTTTTTACAGCCCAATAGGCTCTATGCTCCAACTCTACAGGAAGATGACATGCCTTTCCAAACACTAATCGGTATGGAGACATCCCGATAGGTGTTTTAAAGGCTGTATGGTATACCCACAAAGCATCATCAAGCTTCTTCGCCCAATCCTTTCTATTGATTTTGACCGTCTTCTCAAGGATGTTCTTGATCTCTCTATTTGAAATTTCAGCTTGGCCATTAGTTTGAGGATGGTAAGCAAGTGCTATCTTGTGCTTCACACCATATTTAGAAAGAAGATTCTCAAACAACTTGTTGCAAAAGTGAGTCCCTTCATCACTAATAATAGCTCGTGGAGTGCCAAATCTTGTGAATATGTTCTTGTGCAGAAATTTGAGCACTACCTTTGCATCATTTGTTGTTGTAGCAATTGCTTCCACCCATTTTGACACATAATCAACTGCTAACAAGATATAAGCAAAGCCAAAAGAAGGAGGAAAAGGGCCCATAAAATCTATTCCCCAGACATCAAACAACTCAACTTCTAAGATACCTTTCAGTGGTAACTCATGACGCCTTGAAATATTTCCCATACGTTGGCACCGGTCACAAGTTTTCACCAAAGTGTAACTATCACGAAAAATAGAAGGCCAAAAGAACCCACTTTGAAGTACCTTAGCTGCTGTACGGGTGGCTCCAAAATGTCCTCCATATGATGATGAATGGCAATGATGGAGGATGTCTTGCATCTCTTCTTCTGGCACACATCTTCTAATGATTTGATCAGGGCATCTCTTGAACAACAAAGGCTCATCCCAAAGATAATAATTCACATCATGCAAAAACTTCTTACGTTGATGGTAAGTAAGATCAGGTGGTAAAACTTTACAAGCTAGGTAATTAACAATATCAGCATACCACGGAAGTTTGATCTCACATGCAAACAACTGCTCATCAGGGAATGCCTCTTGGACCACTGAATCTGATCTTTCTTCCTCTTGCTCTAACCGAGAGAGATGGTCAGCCACTAAGTTTTCACTTCCTTTCTTATCCCGAACCTCCAAATCAAATTCTTGAAGAAGGAGGATCCAACGAATTAGCCTCGGCTTAGCATCCTTCTTGCCAAATAAATAACGGAGTGCTGCATGATCAGTGAACACTATCACCTTTGTACCAATGAGGTACGGTCTAAATTTGTCACAAGCAAACACCACAGCAAGCATCTCCTTCTCAGTTGTCGTGTAATTCAATTGAGCATCGTTCAATGTCCGGCTTGCATAATAGATGGCTCTAAACAGTTTGTCTCGCCTTTGCCCCAACACCGCTCCAATTGCAAAGTCACTTGCATCGCACATGACTTCAAAAGGTTGACTCCAATCAGGCACAATCACAATTGGTGCTGAAATAAGTTTCTCCTTGAGTGCATTAAAGGCCTGCAAGCAAACAACATCAAAGTCAAATGCAGAATTTTTCTCAAGAAGATTACATAAAGGTTTAGAAAGTTTAGAAAAATCCTTGATAAATCTTCTATAAAAACCCGCATGTCCCAGAAAACTTCTGATTCCCTTCACGTTCTTTGGAGGTGGTAGTTTCTCTATGGTTGCAATTTTGGCTCGATCCACCTCAATTCCTTTGGATGACACTCTATGGCCAAGCACGATCCCTTCTTGAACCATGAAATGACACTTCTCCCAGTTCAGGACTAGATTTTTGTCTTCACATCTCTGCAAAACAAGAGCTAAGTTATGCAAACAATGATCAAAAGATGTACCAAAAACTGAAAAGTCATCCATGAAAACTTCCATTATCTCTTCCACCATGTCAGAAAAGATGGCCATCATGCAACGTTGAAATGTCGCAGGGGCGTTGCACAATCCAAAGGGCATCCTCCTAAAAGCAAATGTTCCATAGGGGCATGTGAATGTAGTCTTCTCTTGATCCTCAGGAGCTATAGCAATCTGATTATACCCCGAGTAACCATCTAGAAAGCAATAGTAGGAGTACCCAGCCAATCGATCCAACATCTGATCAATGAATGGAAGTGGAAAATGATCCTTCCTTGTTGCTTTATTCAACTTGCGGTAATCCATGCATACACGCCATCCCGTGACTGTTCTTGTAGGAATGAACTCATTGTTGTCATTTTTCACCACCGTCATTCCACCTTTCTTTGGTACAACTTGCACTGGACTTACCCATGAGCTATCTGAAATAGCATATATAATTCCAGCATTAAGGAGTTTCAAAATCTCAGCTCTCACGACTTCCTTCATTGCTGGATTTAATCTTCTTTGGTGCTCGATCGTTGGTTTGTAAAGCTCCTCCATTAAAATCTTGTGCATGCAAATGGATGGACTTATTCCTTTTATGTCAGAAATAGTCCATCCCAAGGCTGTTCTATGCTCCCTCAATACACGTAGCAACTTTTCCTCTTCTTCGGGTGTGAGTGATGTAGCAACAATCACTGGAAAGGTATCGCTATCACCCAAGAATGCATAGCGAAGATGCTCAGGTAATTGCTTCAACTCCGGAGTTGTATTTTTCTGCACCTTTTCTTGAGCATTTTCAGATTCACTCTTTGGTACCACCGGCTCTAGCTTCCCCACTTCATTACTAATTGATGTAACCTGCTGCAAGGCTCCCAAAGAAAAAACATAGTGGAGAAATTCTTCACTAACAAAAGGCAAGTCAGATTCACAAACAGCAGAATTATTAAAATCACAAGCATGAGATGAAGTGGTGATACAACGTTCTAGGTGATCGGATGGCATCTCTTCTTGAAAAGCCTCTTCTACACATTGCTTAATGACATCCACCCGGAAGCAAGTATTTGGATCTTCAGGAAATTTCATGGCTTGATAGATGTTGAACATTACTTCTTCCTTGTTCACTCTCAATGTTAACTCACCCTTTTGAACATCAATCAAAGCTCTTCCCGTGGCCAAGAATGGTCGGCCAAGAATTAGTGGGACTTCTTCATCTTCCTCCATATCTAACACCACAAAATCAGCCGGGAAGATAAACTTATCCACCTTTACCAACACGTCTTCTATGATCCCACGTGGATACTTGATAGACCGATCCGCTAATTGCAAGGAAATTGTTGTATGCTTCATCTCTCCAAGTCCTAATTTCCTGCAAATAGAAAGTGGCATAAGATTAATGCTAGCACCAAGGTCACATAAAACTCTATCAAAAAATGAATTCCCAATAGTGCAAGGCAAAGTGAAACTCCCCGGATCTTTTAATTTCTGAGGTAATTTCTTTTGAAGAATGGCACTGCATTCTTCAGAAAGCTTCACTGTTTCAAACTCCTCCAACCTTCTCTTCTTGGAAATTATGTCCTTCAGAAACTTGACATAATTTGGCATTTGTTCCAAAGCATCTGCAAAAGGAATATTAATGTGAATTTTCTTAAAAATATCCAAAAATTTAGAAAATTGCTTATCTAATTTTTGCTTTTGAAAACGCTGAGGGTAAGGAAGTGGAGGAGCGAGAATAGGAGGATTGTCAGGAAATGAAATTGATGGAGGCAAGTCGGTCTCCTCTGGTGTATCATTGACAATCTCCTCTTCTTCTACTTGATCTTTGCTTTGGCCATTGTGCACAACTGTAGGGGTGGACTTGCTCTCCTTTAATGGTGTCCTCT